>JAWQEG010007797.1:42500-72654 GCA_033782935.1 Petrolisthes cinctipes
CCTAACCTAACCTTAAACTTAACCTAACCTAACCTCAAACCTAACCTAACCTAACCTAACCTCAAACCTAACCTAACCTAACCTAACCTCAAACCTAACCTAACCTAACCTAACCTCAAACCTAACCTAACCTAACCTAACCTCAAACCTAACCTAACCTCAAACCTAACCTAACCTAACCTAACCTCAAACCTAACCTAACCTAACCTCATACCTAACCTAACCTAACCTAACCTCAAACCTAACCTAACCTAACCTAACCTCAAACCTAACCTAACCTAACCTAACCTCAAACCTAACCTAACCTAACCTCAAACCTAACCTAACCTAACCAAACCTCAAACCTAACCTAACCTAACCTAACCTTAAACCTAACCTAACCTAACCTCAAACCTAACCTAACCTAACCTAACCTCAAACCTAACCTAACCTAACCTAACATAACCTAACCTAACCTAACCTCACATAACCTCAAACCTAACCTCACATAACCTCAAACCTAACCTCACATAACCTCAAACCTAACCTCACATAACCTCAAACCTAACCTCACATAACTTTAAACCTAACCTCACATAACCTCAAACCTAACCTCACATAACCTCAAACCTAACCTCACATAACTTCAAACCTAACCTCACATAACCTCAAACCTAACCTCACATAACCTCAAACCTAACCTCACATAACCTCAAACCTAACCTCACATAACTTCAAACCTAACCTCACATAACCTCAAACCTAACCTCACATAACCTCAAACCTAACCTCACATAACCTCAAACCTAACCTCACATAACCTCAAACCTAACCTCACATAACCTCAAACCTAACCTCACATAAACTCAAACCTAACCTCACATATCCTCAAACCTAACCTCACATAACCTCAAACCTAACCTCACATAACCTCAAACCTAACCTCACCTAACCTCAAACCTAACCTAACCCAACCTAACCTAACCTCAAACCTAACCTAACCTAACCTCAAACCTAACCTAACCTAACCTAACCTCAAACCTAACCTAACCTAACTTCAAACCTAACCTAACCTAACCTAACCTCAAACCTAACCTAACCTAACCTCAAACCTAACCTAACCTAACCTCAAACCTAACCTAACCTAACCTAACCTCAAACCTAACCTAACCTAACCTAACCTCAAACCTAACCTAACCTAACCTAACCTCAAACCTAACCTAACCTAACCTAACCTCAAACCTAACCTAACCTAACCAAACCTCAAACCTAACCTAACCTAACCTAACCTTAAACCTAACCTAACCTAACCTCACCTCAAACCTAACCTAACCTAACCTAACCTCAAACCTAACCTAACCTAACCTAACCTCAAACCTAACCTAACCTAACCTAACCTCAAACCTAACCTAACCTCAAACCTAACCTAACCTAACCTAACCTCAAACCTAACCTAACCTAACCTCAAACCTAACCTAACCTAACCTAATCTCAAACCTAACCTAACCTAACCTCAAACCTAACCTAACCTAACCTAACCTCAAACCTAACCTAACCTCAAACCTAACCTAACCTAACCTAACCTCAAACCTAACCTAACCTAACCTAACCTCAAACCTAACCTAACCTAACCTAACGTCAAACCTAACCTAACCTAACCTCAAACCTAACCTAACCTAACCTAACCTCAAACCTAACCTAACCTAACTAAACCTCAAACCTAACCTAACCTAACCTAACCTCAAACCTAACCTAACCTAACCTAACCTCAAACCTAACCTAACCTAACCTAACCTCAAACCTAACCTAACCTCAAACCTAACCTAACCTAACCTAACCTCAAACCTAACCTAACTAAACCTAACTTCAAACCTAACCTAACCTAACCTAACCTCAAACCTAACCTAACCTAACCTCAAACCTAACCTAACCTAACCTCAAACCTAACCTAACCTAACCTAACCTCAAACCTAACCTAACCTAACCTCAAACCTAACCTAACCCTAACCTAACCTCAAACCTAACCTAACCTAACCTCAAACCTAACCTAACCTAACCAAACCTCAAACCTAACCAAACCTAACCTAACATTAAACCTAACCTAACCTAACCTCAAACCTAACCTAACCTAACCTAACCTCAAACCTAACCTAACCTAACCTAACCTCAAACTTAACCTAACCTAACCTAACCTCAAACCTAACCTAACCTAACCTAACCTCAAACCTAACCTAACCTCAAACCTAACCTAACCAACCTAACCTCAAACCTAACCTAACCTAACCTCAAACCTAACCTAACCTAACCTAACCTCAAAAATAACCTAACCTAATCTAACCTCAAACCTAACCTAACCTCAAACCTAACCTAACTTAAACTAACCTCAAACCTAACCTCACATAACCTCAAACCTAACTTCACATAACCTCAAACCTAACCTCACATAACCTCAAACCTAACCTCACATAATCTCAAACCTAACCTCACATAACCTCAAACCTAACCTCACATAACCTCAAACCTAACCTCACATAACCTCAAACCTAACCTCACATAAACTCAAACCTAACCTCACATAATCTCAAACCTAACCTCACATAACTTCAAACCTAACCTCACATAACCTCAAACCTAACCTCACATAACCTCAAACTTAACCTCACATAACCTCAAACCTAACCTCACATAACCTCAAACCTAACCTAACCTAACCTCGAACCTAACCTAACCTAACCTAACCTCGAACCTAACCTAACCTAACCTAACTTCGAACCTAACCTAACCTAATCTAACCTCGAACCTAACCTAACCTAACCAAACCTCGAACCTAACCTAACCTAACCTAACCTCGAACCTAACCTAACCTAACCTCGAACCTAACCTAACCTAACCTAACCTCGAACCTAACCTAACCTAACCACAAACCTAACCTAACCTAACCTAACCTCAAACCTAACCTAACCTAACCTAACCTCAAACCTAACCTAACCTAACCTCAAACCTAACCTAGCCTAACCTCAAACCTAACCTAACCTAACCTCAAACCTAACCTAACCTAACCTCAAACCAAACCTAACCTAACCTCAAACCTAACCTAACCTAACCTAACCTCAAACCTAACCTAACCTAACCTAACCTCAAACCTAACCTAACCTAACCTCAAACCTAACCTAACCTAACCTAACCTAACCTAACCTAACCAAACCTAACCTAACCTAACCTCAAACTTAACCTAACCTAACTTTAAACCTAACCTAACCTAACCTCAAACTTAACCTAACCTAACCTCAAACCTAACCTAACCTAACCTCAAACCTAACCTAACCTAACCTAACCTCAAACCTAACCTAACCTAACCTCAAACCTAACCTAACCTAACCTTACCTCGAACCTAACTTAACCTAACCTAACCTCGAACCTAACCTAACCTAACCTAACCTCGAACCTAACCTAACCTAACCTAACCTCGAACCTAACCTAACCTAACCAAACCTCGAACCTAACATAACCTAACCTAACCTCGAACCTAACCTAACCTAACTTAACCTCGAACCTAACCTAACCTAACCTAACCTCGAACCTAACCTAACATAACCTAACCTCGAACCTAACCTAACCTAACCTAACCTCAAACCTTACCTAACCTAACCTCAAACCTAACCTAACCTAACCTTACCTCAAACCTAACCTAACCTAACCTCAAACCTAACCTAACCTAACCTCAAACCTAACCTAACCTAACCTCAAACCTAACCTAACCTAACTTCAAACCTAACCTAACCTAACCTCAAACCTAACCTAACCTAACCTAACCTCAAACCTAACCTAACCTAACCTCAAACCTAACCTAACCTAACCTAACCTCAAACCTAACCTAACCTCGAACCTAACCTAACCTAACCTAACCTCAAACCTAACGTAACCGAACCTCAAACATAACCTAACCTAACCTAACCTCGAACCTAACCTAACCTAACCTAACCTCGAACCTAACCTAACCTAACCTAACCTCGAACCTAACCTAACCTAACATAACCTCGAACCTAACCTAACCTAACCTAACCTCGAACCTAACCTAACCTAACCTAACCTCGAACCTAACCTAACCTAACCTAACCTCGAACCTAACCTAACCTAACCTAACCTCGAACCTAACGAACCTAACCTAACCTCGAACCTAACCTAACCTAACCTCGAACCTAACCTAACCTAACCTAACCTCGAACCTAACCTAACCTAACATAACCTCGCACCTAACCTAACCTAACCTAAACTCGAACCTAACCTAACTTAACTTAACCTCAACCTAACCTAACCTAACCTAACCTCAACCTAACCTAACCTAACCTAACCTCAAACCTAACCTAACCTAACCTAACCTCGAACCTAACCGAACCTAACCTAACCTCGAACCTAACATAACCTAATCTAACCTTGAACCTAACCTAACCTAACCTAACCTAGAACCTAACCTAGCCTAACCTAACCTCAAACCTAGCCTAACCTAACCTCAAACCTAACCTAGCCTAACCTAACCTCAAACCTAACCTAACCTAACCTAACCTCATACCTAACCTAACCGAACCTAACCTCAAACCTAACATAACCTAACCTAACCTCAAACCTAACCTAACCTAACCTAACTTCAAACCTAACCTAACCTAACCTCAAACCTAACCTAACCTAACCTCAAACCTAACCTAACCTATTCTAACCTCAAACCTAACCTAACCTAACCTAACCTCAAACCTAACCTAACCTACCCTAACCTCAAACCTAACCTAACCTAACCTCAAACCTAACCTAACCTAACCTCAAACCTAAGCTAACCTAACCTCGAACCTAACCTAACTTAACCTAACCTCGAACCTAACCTAACCTAACCTCAAACCTAACCTAACCTATTCTAACCTCAAACCTAACCTAACCTAACCTAACCTCAAACCTAACCTAACCTACCCTAACCTCAAACCTAACCTAACCCAACCTCGAACCTAACCTAACCTAACCTAACCTCGAACCTAACCTAACCTAACCTAACCTCGAATCTAACCTAAGCTAACTTAACCTCAACCTAACCTAACCTAACCTAACCTCAACCTAACCTAACCTAACCTAACCTAACCTAACCTCAAACCTAACCTAACCTAACCTTAAACCTAACCTAACCTAACCTCAAACCTAACCTAACCTAACCTCAAACCTAACCTAACCTAACCTAACCTCAAACCTAACCTAACCTAACCTAACCTCAAACCTAACCTAACCTAACCTAACCTCGAACCTAACCTAACCTAACCTAACCTCAAACCTAACCTAACCTAACCTAACCTCGTACCTAACCTAACCTAACCTAACCTCAAACCTAACCTAACCTAACCTAACCTCGAACCTAACCTAACCTAACCTAACCTCGAACCTAACCTAACCTAACCTAACCTTGAACCTAACCTAACCTAACCTAACCTCGAACCTAACCTAACCTAACCTAACCTCGAACCTAACCTAACCTAACCTAACCTCGAACCTAACCTAACCTAACCTAACCTCGAACCTAACCTAACCTAACCTCGAACCTAACCTAACCTAACCTCAAACCTAACCTAACCTAACCTCAAACCTAACCTAACCTAACCTAACCTCAAACCTAACCTAACCAAACCTAGCCTTAAACCTAACCTAACCTAACGTAACCTCAAACCTAACCTAACCTAACCTAACCTCAAACCTAACCTAACCTAACCTAACCTCAAACCTAACCTAACCTAACCTAACCTCAAACCTAACCTAACCTCAAACCTAGCCTAACCTAACCTAACTTCAAACCTAACCTAACCTAACCTCAAACCTAACCTAACCTAACCTAACCTCAAACCTGTCCTAACCTAACCTAACCTCAAACCTAACCTAACCTAACCTCAAACCTAACGTAACCTAACCTAACCTCAAACCTAACCTAACCTAACCTAACCTCAAACCTAACCTAACTTAACCAAACCTAGCCTCAAACCTAACCTAACCTAACATAACCTCAAACCTAACCTAACCTAACCTAACCTCAAATCTAACCTAACCTAACCTAACCTCAAACCAAACCTAACTTAACCTAACCTCAAACCTAACCTAACCTAACCTAACTTTAAACCTAACTTAACCTAACCTAACCTCAAACCTAACCTAACCTAACCTAACCTTAAACATAACCTAACCTAACCTAACCTCAAACCTAACCTAACCTAACCTAATCTCAAACCTAACCTAACCTAACTTAACCTCAAACCTAACCTAACCTAACCTAACCTCAAACCAATCGTTACCTAACCTCAAACCTAACCTAACCTTAAACCTAACCTAACCTAACCTCAAACCTAACCTAACCTAGCCTCAAACCTAACCTAACCTAACCTAACCTCAAACCTAACCTAACCTAACCTAACCTCAAACCTAACCTAACCTAACCTCAAACCTAACCTAACCTAACCTAACCTCAAACCTAACCAAACCTAACCAAACCTCAAACCTAACCTAACCTAACCTCAAACCTAACCTAACCTAACCTAACCTCAAACCTAACCTAACCTAACCTAACCTCAAACCTAACCTAACCTAACCTAACCTCAAACCTAACCTAACTTAACCTCAAACCTAACCTAACCTAACCTCAAACCTAACCTAACCTAACCTAACCTCAAACCTAACCTAACCTAACCTAACCTCAAACCTAACCTAACCTAACCTAACCTAACCTAACCTAACCTCAAACCTAACCTAACCTAACCTCAAACCTCAAACCTAACCTAACCTAACCTCAAACCTAACCTAACCTAACCTAACCTCAAACCTATCCTAACCTAACCTAACCTCAAACCTAACCTAACCTAACCTCAAACCTAACCTAACCTAACCTAACCTCAAACCTAACCTAACCTAACCTAACCTCAAACCTAACCTAACCAAACCTAACCTTAAACCTAACCTAACCTAACGTAACCTCAAACCTAACCTAACCTAACCTAACCTCAAACCTAACCTAACCTAACCTAACCTCAAACCTAACCAAACCTAACCTAACCCTAAACCTAACTTAACCTAACCTAACCTCAAACCTAACCTAACCTCAAACCTAACCTAACCTCAAACCTAACCTAACCTAACCTAATTTCAAACCTAACCTAACCTAACCTCAAACCTAACCTAACCTAACCTCAAACCTAACCTAACCTAACCTAACCTCAAACTTAACCTAACCTAACCTAACCTCAAACCTAACCTAACCTAACCTTAAACCTAACCTAACCTAACCTAACCTCACCTAACTTCAAACCTAACCTAACCTAACCTCAAACCTAACCTAACCTAACCTCAAACCTAACCTAACCTAACCTAACCTTAAACCTAACCTAACCTAACCTAACCTCAAACCTAACCAAACCAAACCTAACCTCAAACCTAACCTAACCAAACCTAACCTCAAACCTAACCTAACCTAACCTCAAACCTAACCTAACCTAACCTCAAACCTAACCTAACCTAACCTAACCTTAAACCTAACCTAACCTAACCTAACCTCAAACCTAACCTAACCTCAAACCTAACCTAACCTAACCTAACCTCAAACCTAACTTAACCTAACCTAACCTCAAACCTAACCTAATCTAACCTCAAACCTAACCTAACCTAACCTAACCTCAAACCTAACCTAACCTAACCTCAAACCTAACCTAACCTAACCTAACCTCAAACCTAACCTAACCTAACCTACCCTCAAACCTAACCTAACCTCAAACCTACCCTAACCTAACCTAACCTCAAACCTAACCTAACCTAATCTAACCTCAAACCTAACCTAACCTAACCTAACCTCAAACCTAACCTAACCTTACCCAACCTCAAACCTAACCTAACCAAACCTAACCTCAAACCTAACCTAACCTAACCTCACACCAAACCTAACCTAACCTAACCTCAAACCTAACCTAACCTAACCTCAAACCTAACCTAACCTAACCTAACCTCAAACCTATCCTAACCTAACCTAACCTCAAACCTAACCTAACCTAACCTAACCTTTAAACCTAACCTAACCTAACCTCAAACCTAACCTAACCTAACCTCAAACCTAACCTAACCTAACCTAACCTAACCTCAAACCTAACCAAACCTAACCTAACCTAACCTCAAACCTAACCTAACCTAACCTCAAACCTAACCTAACCTAACCTAACCTCAACTCAAACCTCAATCCAAACCTCAACCTCAACCTCATCTCCAACCTCAGCCCCGACCTTAACCTTAACCTATATCTCAACCTCAATCTCAATCCCAACCTCAACCCAAACCTCAATATTAACCTTAACTTCAACCTCAACCTCAGCCCTAACCTCAACCCAAACTTCAATCCAAACCTCAGCCTAAACTCCAACCTCTACCTCAGCCCCAATATCAACCTCAACCTCTATCCCAACCTTAACCAAAACTTCAACCTCAACTCAATCCTCAACCTCAATCCAAATCTCAACATCTACCTCAACCTTTATTACAATCTCAACCTCAATCCCAACCTCAACCCAAACCTCAACCTCAACCTCTATCCCAACCTCAACCACAATTCCAACCTCTAACCAAACCTTAATCCAAGCCTCAACCTTAGCCCAAACCTCAACCCAAATCTCAAACCAAACCTCAACCTCAACCTCAGCCCAAACCTCAACCCAAACCTCAATCCAAACCTCAAACTCAACTCTAACATAAACCTCAGCCCCAACCTCAACATCAATCTCAATTCCACCCTCAACCTAAACCTCAACCTCATCTCCAACCTCAAATCAAACCTCAATCCAAACCTCAACCTCAACTCCAATCTCAACCTCAGCCCCAACCTCAACCTCTATCCTAACCTCTACTCCTACCTCAACCTCAACCTTAATATATATATAATGTTTAATAATTAATTATTAATAATGCTGGCCTCTGATTGGCTGATAAAATGCTGGCCTCTGATTGGCTGATGAAATGCTGGCCTCTGATTGGCCAATGAAATGCTGGCCTCTGATTGGCCGATGAAATGCTGGCCTCTGATTGGCCGATGAAATGCTGTCCCCTAATTGGCCGATGAAATGCTGGCCTCTGATTGGCCGAAGAAATGCTGGCCTCTGATTGGCCGAAGAATTGCTGGCCTCTGATTGGCCGATGAAATGCTGGCCTCTGATTGGCCGATGAAATGCTGACCTCTGATTGGCCGATAAAATGCTGGCCTCTGATTGGCTAATGAAATGCTGGCCTCTGATTGGCCGATGAAATGCTGGCCTCTGATTGGCCAATCAAATGCTGGTCTCTGATTGGTCGATGAAATGCTGGCATCTGATTGGCCGTTGAAATGCTGGCCACTGATTGGCCGATGGAATGCTGGCCTCTGATTGGCCGATGAAATGCTGGCCTCTGATTGGTCGATGGAATGTTGGTCTCTGATTGGATGATGGAATGCTGGCCTTCGATTGGCCGATGGGATGCTGGCCTCTGATTGGCCGATGAAATGCTTGCCTCTGATTGGCCGATGAAATGCTGGCCTCTAATTGGCCAATGAAATGCTGGCCTCTGATTGGCCATTGAAAGGCTGGCCTCTGATTGGCCGTTGAAATGCTGGCCTCTGATTGGCCGAGGAAATGCTGGCCTCTTATTGGCCGAGGAAATGCTGGCCTCTGATTGGCCGATGGAATGCTGGCCTCTGATTGGCCAATGAAATGCTGGCCTCTGATTGGTCAATGGAATGTTGGTCTCTGATTGGCCGATGGAATGCTGGCCTCTGATTGGCCGATGGGATGCTGGCATCTGATTGGCCGATGAAATGCTGGCCACTGATTGGCTGATGAAATGCTGGCCTCTGATTGGTCGATGAAATGCTGGCCTCTGATTGGCCGATGAAATGCTGGCCTCTGGTTTGCCGATGAAATGCTGGCCTCTGATTGGCCAATGAAATGCTGGCCTCTGATTGGCCGATAGAATGCTGGCCTCTGATTGGCCGATGAAATGCTGGCCTCTGATTGGTCGATGGAATGTTGGCCTCTGATTAGCCAATGGAATGCTGGCCTCTGATTGGCCGATGAAATGCTGGCCTCTGATTGGCCGATGAATGCTTGCCTCTGATTGGCTGATGAAATTCTGGCCTCTGATTGGCCGAGGAAATGCTGGTCTCTGATTGGCCGAGGAAATGCTGGCCCTGATTGGCCGAGGAAATGCTGGCCTCTGATTGGCCTATGAAATGCTGTCCTCTGATTGGCTGTTGAAATGCTGGCCTCTGATTGGCCGATGAAATGCTGGCTTCTGATTGGCCGATGGAATGCTGGCTTCTGATTGGCCGATGAAATGCTGGCCGCTGATTGGCCGATGATATGCGAGCCCCTGATTGGCCGATGATATGCTGGCCCCTGATTGGCTGATGAAATGCTGGTCTCTGATTGGTAGATGAAATGCTGGCCTCTGATTGGCCAAGGAATTGCTGGCCTCTGATTGGCCAATGAAATGCTGGCCTCTGATTGGCCAATGGATTAAATGCTGGCCTCTGATTGGCCGATGAAATGCTGGCCTCTGATTGGCTGATGAAATGGTGGCCTCTGATTGGCCGATGAAATGCTGGCCTCTGATTGGCCAATGAAATGGTAGCCTCTGATTGGCCGATGAAATGCTGGCCTCTGATTGGCCAGTGAAATGCTGGCCTCTGATTTGCCAATGAAATGCTGGCCGCTGATTGGCCAATGAAATGCTGGCCTCTGATTGGCCGATGAAATGCTGGCCTCTGATTGGCCGATGAAATGCTGGCCTCTGATTGGCCGATGAAATGCTGGCCTGTGATTGACTTATGAAATGCTGGCCTCTGATTGGCCGAGGAAATGCTGGCCTCTGATTGGCCGAGGAAATGCTGGCCTCTGATTGGCCGAGGAAATGCTGGCCTCTGATTGGCTTATGAAATGCTGGCCTCTGATTGGCCGAGGAAATGCTGGCCTCTGATTGGCCGAGGAAATGCTGGCCTCTGATTGGCCGAGGAAATGCTGGCCTCTGATTGGCCGAGGAAATGCTGGCCTCTGATTGGCCGAGGAAATGCTGGCCTCTGATTGGCCGAGGAAATGCTGGCCTCTGATTGGCCAATGAAATGCTGGCCTCTGATTGGCCGATGAAATGCTGGCCTCTGATTGCAATTACCAAATTAAACGGGCTAAGAACCTCTGTTAGTATTGTCAAAATCTATCAAACGTGGCTATAAAACGCTGGCAACACACCAATTATAAAATTAAATGGGCTCTTTAAGAACCTTTGGTAGTATTAAATTATTTACAAATAATTGATTATTTACTAATAGGCTATACAAAACTGCTTCTCTGGGCAAATCCACTTTGGTGCTGTTGAAAACACAGACTACATGGAGAGTGAGACAACCACAACCAACCTGTGGTGTTGGTGGTGATAATCTCACTCTGTGTTTTCAACAGCACCAAAGTGGAGTTGCCCAGAGAAGCAGCTAAAAACGGTTTGTTTACATTATTTTTTTCGTTATAACTTTATATATATGTCTATTTATAATTATGTAGGTTGAGTAATGTAATTACTAATATCTGCTGATAATAATAATAACATAACATAAGTATAAATAACTGTTATAACATATTAATACATTGGTTAATTAATAGCCAATGTTTACTGTGTGTATTGAACTGTGTTATAGTTAATTTATAGCTTAATATTATTAACAAATGATTACCTTATAACTCTATAACATTATATAATGATATATAATTATGAGGAATATTAATATATATATCAAAGATAGAATACCACAATTACTAAAGCCGAAACAATCCATATTTTACAGTTTTTTTATAACATGTCTTCAATAACAAGGAATTATGATTTATTAAATCTTCATCATTACACAAGGTAAGTGTATAATTAATAATAATGTATAACCAATAATTATAATGTGTATTACAATTGTATTATAAACCTAACCTAACCACGTAAAGTTAATAATATTTTAATAATGTTATTTAATAATGTTATTTAATTAATTATAATATATATATCAAAATAAATTATTAGTAAATAATTATTAAACATTATTAAAACATTATTAACTTTACATGGTTAGGTTAGGTTAGGTTTATTATATATATTTCATTGTAATACGAATAATTATTATTGTTTATACATTATTATTAATTATACACTTACCTTATACAATAATAAGGCTTTAATAAATCATAATTCCTTGTTATTGAAGACATGTTTAAAAAAATGTAAAATATGGATTGTTTCGGTTTAGTAATTGTGGTATTCTGTCTTTGATATACATATTTATATTCCTTATAATTATATATATATAAATGTTTCTTTGCTTTATTTATTTATTTATTTATTTATTTAGCTAATATTGGTATTATCTGTGCCGGCGAACTACTGGTTAGGTTAGGTTGTGTTAGGTAGGGTTCGGTTACCTTTATCAATGCTCAGTGGAATTATCTCCTGGAAATGTATTCTCTGCTAGATATTTCAATTTTAAGATACGACATTTCTGTAGTGGAGGGACGAACTGAGGTTGGGCGGACAGTGTTACCAGATATCCTTGGAAAAATTACGGAAGATCCAACAGGCAGTTGTGTACAATACGCTTGACCCACCCAATCGGGATACTTTTAGCTCCTATTCACGAGATCTATTTAATTTTTAAAGATCCCGAAGGATATTAAGTTAGGTCCCGAAGATAGCCACAGTTTAGGTTAGGTTAGGTTAGGTTAAGAGAGAGAGAGAGAGAAGCATCTTTGTATGTGAGAGAGAGAGAGAGAGAGAGAGAGAGTGAATTGATAGGCTTTGAAAGGGAATTGTTAGGCTTTGAAAGGGATTTGTTAGGCTTTGAAAGGGAATTGTTAGGCTTTGAAAGGGCATTGTTAGGTTTTGAAAGGGAATTGTTAGGCTTTGAAAGGGAATTGTTAGGCTTTGAAAGGGAATTGTTAGACTTAAAAAGGGCATTGTTAGGCTTTAAAAAGGAATTGTTAGGCTTAAAAGGGTATTGTTAGGCTTTGAAAGGGAATTGTTAGGGTTTGAAAGGGCATTGTTAGGTTTTGAAAGGGAATTGTTAGGCTTTGAAAGGGAATTGTTAGGCTTTGAAAGGGATTTGTTAGGCTTTGAAAGGGATTTGTTGGGCTTTGAAAGGGATTTGTTAGGCTTTGAAAGGGAATTGTTAGGCTTTGAAAGGGAATTGTTAGGCATTGAAAGGGAATTGTTAGGCTTTGAAAGGGAATTGTTAGGCTTTGAAAGGGAATTGTTAGACTTAAAAAGGGCATTGTTAGGCTTTAAAAGGGAATTGTCAGGCTTAAAAGGGTATTGTTAGGCATAAAAGGAAATTGTTAGGATTTAAAAGGGAATTGTTAGACTCTACAAGGGAATTGTTAGACTCTACAAGGGAATTGTTAGACTCTACAAGGGAATTGTTAAACTCTGAAAGGGAATTGTTAGGCTCTGAAAGGGAATTGTTAGGCTCTGAAAGGGAATTGTTAGGCTTTGAAAGGGAATTGTTAGGCTTTGAAAGGGATTTGTTAGGCTTTGAAAGGGAATTGTTAGGCTTTGAAAAGGAATTGTTAGGCTTTGAAAAGGAATTGTTAGGCTTTGAAAGGGAATTGTTAGGCTTTAAAAGGGAATTGTTAGGCTTTGAAAGGGAATTGTTAGGCTTTGAAAGGGATTTGTTAGGCTTTGAAAGGGATTTGTTAGGCTTTGAAAGGGATTTGTTAGGCTTTGAAAGGGAATTGTTAGGCTTTGAAAGGGATTTGTTAGGCTTTGAAAGGGAATTGTTAGGCTTTGAAAGGGAATTGTTAGGCTTTGAAAGGGATTTGTTAGGCTTTGAAAGGGATTTGTTAGGCTTTGAAAGGGATTAGTTAGGCCTTACAAGGGAACTGTTAGATCTTAAAAGGGAATGATAATGAGCGCGATAGAAATGATAGTGGCGACGATAGAAATGATAGTGGCGACGATAAAAATGATAGTGGCGACGATAGAAATGATAGTGGCGACGATAGAAATGATAGTGGCGACGATAGAAATGATAGTGGCGACGATAGAAATGATAGTGGCGACGATAGAAATGATAGTGGATACGATAGAAATTATAATGACGACTGGAAGGTGTGCCTGGGGCAGGGAAGGAACGGAAAGGTGTGCCTGGGGCAGGGAAGGACCGGTAAGGTGTGCCTGGGGCAGGGAAGGACCGGTAAGGTGTGCCTGGGGCAGGGAAGGACCGGTAAGGTGTGCCTGGGGCAGGGTAGGACCCGGAAGGTGTGCCTGGGGCAGGGTAGGACCGGGAAGGTGTGCCTTGGGCAGGTAAGGACCGGAAAGGTGTGCCTGGGGCAGGGAAGGACCGGTAAGGTGTGCCTAGGGCAGGGAAGGACCGGGAAGGTGTGCCTGGGGCAGGGTAGGACCGGGAAGGTGTGCCTTGGGCAGGTAATGACCGGAAAGGTGTGCCTGGGGCAGGGAAGGAACGGAAAGGTGTGCCTTGCTCTGTTACAAGGAAATTTGAACTAGGATTTTGTGTGTTGTTTCCCTTCTCAGCTCTCCTCATGCCCTCTTCCCACAGTTATATCTGATAAGTTTTAGTAGATGTTCATTTCATTGTTTATGGGTAAACAGAGCCCAAGCATCCTCCCCCTTATTGGGCCTCAGTACTGGAGTGAAGCCTGTGTTCCTTCCAGTACACCTTAGGACTATATTCCATGATGCCCCTCCCCCCCCCCTACATACACACATACATCCCTGGCCAGGTTTTTCACAGCACAGTTTTTAAAATATTTTAGAAGTGTTCATTTGCTGATTAAAAAATAAATAAATAATTAGACTGAGTCACCAGGGTGTGAAGGAGGCTACATTGTCCTCCAATTGTCTACACTTACAGCACACACACATCTCAACACCTGTTTTTCAGTTTCATACAAATCACAGCACATTCCAGAAATTATATAATAAAATAACCCTCCCCTTATAATATTTAAAATGTCTGTGTTTGAATTTTCAAACCAAGGTATGGTACTGTACTGTACTGTACTGTACTGGATATTTGAGGCCTATTTCTGAGGTGTAGAAATTTTTTTTTATGTTTTTCTATTAATTAATAGCCCCTTTTGAAGTTGTTGAAGTTCTTTCTGGCCTTACATTTAACTGGACCTGGAGGTGATAATATGGCAAGATGTTTTTCTAGCCCCTATAAGTATGGGAAGGTGTGCCTGGGGCAGGGAAGGTGTGCCTGGGGCAGAGAAGGACCGGGAAGGTGTGCCTGGGGCAGGGAAGGACAGGGAAGGTGTGCCTTGGGCAGGGAAGAACCAGGTAGGTGTGCCTGGGGCAGGGAAGGTGTGCCTGGGGCAGAGAAGGACAGGGAAGGTGTGCCTGGGGCAGGGAAGGACAGGGAAGGTGTGCCTGGGGCAGGGAAGGACAGGGAAGGTGTGCCTGGGGCAGGGAAGGACAGGGAAGGTGTGCCTGGGGCAGGGAAGGACAGGGAAGGTGTGCCTGGGGCAGGGAAGGACAGGGAAGGTGTGCCTGGGGCAGGGAAGGTGTACCTGGGGAGGAGAAAGTGTGCCTGGGGCAGGGAAGGACCGGGAAGGTGTGCCTGGGACAGGGAAGGAGTGCCTGGGGCAGGGAAGGGCAGGGTAGGTGTGCCTGGGACAGGGAAGGAGTGCCTGGGGCAGGGAAGGACAGGGAAGGTGTGCCTGGGTGGCCTTCACGTCACACTTGACTCCACAGTCAGGTGTACCAACATTACATCGCACTGTTAAAAGGATGGTAACGAAACTTTTTTTGCCAACTGTACATTACACACCCTTAAACCCAGCCAATAATGAGGGTTTACTGTACACAAATTCATTACAAACACTACATTATTATTATTATTATTTATTTCTGTGTGTGTGAGTGTGTATTTCTCTGTATCCATATATGTGTATGTTTTTCACACACACACACACACACATTCTCTCTCTCTACTGGACATAACCATAGTAATATGCATATGTGTGTATATATTTGTTTGTGTATGATCGCGCAGTGTTACCACATCTGGTTAGGTCCCGGGAATATGTCCCGGTTACTTTATGATAGTTTACATCGGTTATATCCCGGTAGTCTGCCCAGGTTAGGTCCCGGTAGTTTGCTGTGGTCCAGGTTAGGTTAGGTTAGCTTAAATTTCCAAATTATGTTTGTAAAACGAGGCATCTCCGAGAGAAACACCATAGAAGAAAATAGTCTTAGAATGGTCTAAATAAGTGGGTAATGAAGGTAGAAAAACCATACATGATAACGGCAGTTCTTTCAATATTTACCGTATTTTACCACGGTTAGTTCCCGGTAGTTTGCCCAGGTTAGGTCCCGGTAGTTTACTGCAGTTTAGGTTAGGTCATACTAATTTCAAAATGCTATATTTGAATATGACCTAACTTGGAAATGGGGCATTTCTGAAGAAAAGTGTTTTAGAATTGTATTAGAAAATGGCAATAGAATAGATAATTACCAATTGTTTTTTATTACTCATTATTTCCCGGTAGTTTGCCCGGGTTAGGTCCCGGTAGTTTGCCCGGGTTAGGTCCCGGTAGTTTGCCCAGGGTTAGGTCCCGGTAGTTTGCCCGGGTTAGGTTCCGGTAATTTGCCCGGGTTAGGTCTCGGTAGTCTGATGCGGTCTAGGTTAAGTTAGGTAAAGTCAGGCTAATTTCAAAATGCCCCATTTGAATATGCCCTATCTTTGAAATGGGGCATTTGCATAGGAAATGCTATAGAAGAAAATAGTCTTAGAATGGTCTAAATAAGTGGGTAATTAAGGTAGAAAAGCCGTACACAATAACGGTAATAATTTCAATATTTACCAAAAAAGTTTCCTAGAATTGTCCTAAATATGATCTATTAGAGTTGGATAATATTAACTGTGAGGAATTGTATATTGAATAATCAGGTTTTGGAATGGTTCAAAATATAACGTATTCAGATGGTGATTATCTATTAGAGTTGGTAAAATGTAACCGGGAGGATTATTATATTGAATAACCATGTTTGGGAATTAAATATATTTCGGTAAATAAAACACATCCGGGAGTAAACGGGTGTAAATAGGCACTGGATAATGACGTCATGGTTGGTTGGGCGGATGACGTCATAGTTTTCAGCCTATCACACGTATGGATTCATCACATCTCGCTTTCATCAGTTGTTTATCATGATGCACATATTCTAAAGCCGTGTTTCAACCCCACTCTTTCCCTGATTTACTTCATGCCCTCAATGCCATCTATCAGGGTCAATATTGTTGGGGGAAATGAAGGAAATTAATATCAGATAAACAGTGAAAACATAAAAACAATTTTATTACTAAAGGGAATTGTTAAATAGATCACTCCCATTAGTAAAGGGTTTACTGGTTAGGTTAGGTTAATATTAAATTAAATTAGGTTAGGTTAATATTAAATTAAATTAAGTTAGGTTAATATTAAATTAGGTTAGGTTAATATTAAATTAAATTAGGTTAGGTTAATATTAAATTAGGTTAGGTTAAGGTATCCATCTTTGAACAATGTTAGCAACCTTACATTTAATGATAAATATTATTTGGTGCTGGTTCTATGAACTCAGGGTGAGACGGTAACCTCATACTATCAGTTGTGAGTTCCATCAAAAATACTTATATTAAAGAAAAGGAAAACTTTGAATGGAACTCACCACTGAGCGTTGACGGTAACTGCCTCAGCCAGAATTGTCACCAACTGTTCTTACCTATTTGTTCTTACCTATTTGTTCTTACCTATTTGTATCTTTACAGGATTGAGTCAAGCTCGTAATGTCCCGTATTTTAAAACACAATTATCATATGTTTTTTAAAGTTATGTATGTTTTTGACATACTTTGATCTGTATGAAACTTTGATGAACAGGTAATGAGATTTCTGTCTGTTTCTGAGTGAACAAAGTTGCAGCACAATGCATGAAGGGGGAACGCTATAATAAAATTTGTCTTCATATAGGAATTATTATAGAAATGGTCATAAGCAGCTTAAATAACTAATTAGAGGAAATTCAGGAAGGGAATGTGGAGGCAGATATGGAGATGAAAAAACAGCTTGCCATATTATCACCTCCAGGTCCAGTTACATGTAAGGCCAGAAAAAACTTCAACAACTTCCAAAGAGGCTATTAATTAATAGAAAAACATGAAAAAAAAATTCTACACCTCAGAAATAGGCCTCAAGTATCCAGTACAGTACAGTACAGTACCATACCTTGCTTTGAAAATTCAAACACAGACGTTGGTGACTCAGTCTAATGGAAATTTTAAAATGATGACTCTGGCTACACCACCTCTCCCTATTCTGTAGTCAAGTAATAGATATACTGTATAGCATTAATATTCACACAAAAACATATTTTAAGGACTCTATGAGAAGTCTGTTATTTTTTCCTAGAGTCCTTAAAATATGTTTTTGTGTGAATATTAATGCTATACAGTATATCTATTACTTGACTACAGAATAGGGAGAGGTGGTGTAGCCAGAGTCATCATTTTAAAATTTCCATTAGACTGAGTCACTAACGTCTGTGTTTGAATTTTCAAAGCAAGGTATGGTACTGTACTGTACTGTACTGTACTGGATATTTAAGGCCTATTTCTGAGGTGTAGAAATATCTTTTTCGTGTTTTTGTATTAATTAAGAGGGTGCGGGAATAGGGGGACAGGCTTGGAGGGGGGTTTAGGGGGGTGCAGGAATTTTGGGGGAGTGTGGGAGTCTGGGACAGGCTTGGGGGGGGGGGTTAGGGTGGTGCGGGAGTAGGGGACAGGCTTTCTATCCACCCCAAGCCTGTCCCCCTATTCCCGCACCCCCCAAACCCCTCCTAAGCCTGTCCCCCTATTCCCGCTCCTGAGAAGGAAAGAGACAAGGGGATTATTAATAATAATTGTTATGTTATGCCTCAACCATTGTATAAACATAGAAACTTCAGAAGGCTCAAATGAAAGTGGTCATGTGGGCAGTCTCCATTGTAATCTGGCACGGTTCCAATAATGCTACATAGATGTGTTTACATACCAAGTCTTGTAAAAGAAGTTAAATACATATGCTACCCATTGGTTTTCTAAATAATATTATTTCTATAAATTATATGTTAAACAATAATATCACAATAATGTCCTTAGGCAAAGTACTGTACAGTATATTCCAGAAAATTAACTTCAAAGAGTGAATAATGGAAACATTTTGTAAGATGGGTATACTGTACTTAAGATTTGTAAGTACAGTACAGTAGAGTAGTATTGAAGTGTACATTACTGTACTATCAGTAAATTACCATATCCACATACCAGATTACCACTCATTCTTATCATTTTGATAATGATAAGTTCTCTAAATAATATTATATATTATTTTCAGTCAGGTTTTAGAGGTAATTACTTACCCTAAACTTACCCCTAACCTTTTACTTGGCAACATTTTTCCATTAATTTCCTAAACCTTGATTTAGTTTAAGAAACTCTGTGAGACATTTATCATAATCTTTATTTAATTATTACATTCACCAGAGAATATTGAGAATTTGGTGTGGTAGTATTTCCTGACCCAACTACTGTTAGCTTACTTGTTTTGGTTGGTGAAAGTCAGACTAGGATATGATAAGTTTCCCCTTATAGCCTATATGTTAACCTTGAAAGATCACAATAACAAAGTATAGTTTTCATTATTCTTACCTGTAATGAAATGTTGGTCAGGATCAGAAGTAATTTCTCATTTTTTTAACCATTATCCCTGCCTATGGATGTGTGAAAAGGGATCGTAGTGATATTATAATATTCCACACGTGAGGTGAGAACTTTATAACAATATATATTTGAGAAGGATGTGAAATAAAAGAGACTAAAATGCAGCGTCCACCTGTGTCACACATCCCATTGCAAAAAATGTGACAATATTGGCTTGGATTGACTGTTTATCATAAATGTTGCTTGCTGAGATAGTGGGATGTCCAGCACTGCAACACACCTGTGGATTCTCAATAAAGTGGAGTGACGAGTGCAGGGACTGATGGAGAACAACAGCTGCCCTCCTCCCTCACAGGATATACCTGCCCTGGACACATTGGAGCACCACCAGGATGTTGCTGCTCTGGTGGTCTTCCACAAGACACAGGTACAAGAGGTACAGCACCTGGCAGGATTTAGGCTCCCCCCGTGTGAGGCTGTGAGAGACACGAGAATGGTGTTCTCCAGCCACAAGCATATCAGGGTGCTGAGGTCACACACCAGCCAGCACCAGAGGGTGGCAAGTCTAATGGTTCCCACTCAATTTTTCCCGCAGAGAGAACATATTGAGCCAATACAGAGCTACACACACTCAGCACTCACTCAGCTGGACCCTGGTCCAGCACTATCAGCCATAGTTGTACTGTATATATTCATTCCAAACTATGTTTACTGTTATTGTTGATGTTCTCCCGGGACAGAATGGCCTCCTGCCCCACAGACCCCTGGTACACTCTGGTCTCAGTGAAAAAAACAAATTAAAATAAAGGAGGGGCTGGCCCTATATGCCTGGGCTACTGAAGCACATCCCAGGGAAATGGGACCACAGCTTACTGGACCAGGGAGTCTGTATGTCCCTATATGTCTGTATGTCCCTATATGTCTGTATGTCCCTATATGCCTGGGCTACCGAAGCACATCCCAGGGAAATGGGACCACAGCTTACTGGACCAGGGAGTCTGTATGTCCCTATATGTCTGTATGTCTCTATATGCCTGGGCTACCGAAGCACATCCCAGGGAAATGGGACCACAGCTTACTGGACCAGGGAGTCTGTATGTCCCTATATGTCCGTATGTCCCTATATGCCTGGGCTACCAAAGCACATCCCAGGGAAATGGGACCACAGCTTACTGGACCAGGGAGTCTGGGGGCCTCATTGGTGGGAAGGTCTTTGATCCCACAGCCAGTGGTGTGGGCCCAAGTCCACGTTACAAGAGCTACAAGTGGGGCCGCACCTTCCATGAGACCAGCCCTGAAGGGACCATAAGGGGGAGGGAGTTTACACTGCTGCATGCAAAGGGAAATGCACCCCCTGTGTGCTGGCGGTCCACACACCAGTGAAAAAACCTCACATGGATTAATTTTAATCCATGTGGGCAGATCTCATCAAATCCACTAGAAAGTTACCAGATCCTACAACAATCTTTATTCTAGCCCTGTGGAGGACTATGTTTACTGTTATATATCGTGCCATAACATACTTACTGTATACTTTATTTGATTTTACTAAAAAATGCTATATATAAATGTCATTTCATGTCATGTCATCTAACAAAAAATTTCATATCAGTTTGTTGTTGTTGAAGTGCCTCAAGGTGTCTGGTGAAGCAGCCCTGAGCTCCTGAGGAAGGCCATGGCCTCAACTGGGGTTTGCCACAGTGCTCTCAAAGAGTGTACAGTATGTTGTGTTATTGATCAATGTGATTGTGTGCATTGTAGTCTTAAATAATGTATTTAAGGGGTTGCGGGAATAAGAGGCCAGGCTTAGGGGGGTGCGGGGGTTTTTGGGGGGGTTGGCTGGGTTTTGGAGGGTGCGGGAGTTAGGGGACAGGCTGGGGGGAGGGGTTAGGGTGATGTGGGAGTAGGGGACAGGCTTTCTACCCCCCCCCCAAGCCTGTCTCCCTATTCCTGCACCCCCCCACAAAAACCCGCACCTCCCTAAACTCCCCCAAGCCTGGCTCCCTATTCCCGCACCCCCTTAAATTTGTGAAGAGAAGGCCTAGCTGGGATGTAGTCTCCACATATTATACCTCCATGTGAGGCAATGGGGGACATGCTGGGGGGGGGGGGGTTATGGGGGTGCAGGAATAGGGAACAGGCTTTCTACCCACCCCAAGTCTGTCCCCCTATTTCCTTACCTCCCAAACTCCCCCCCCCCCCGAACCCCCCAAAACACCCCACACACCCCTAAATATCCCCCAAGCCTGTCCCCCTACTCCCGCACCCCAAAAAAAAACCCGCGACACCCCCCAAAACTCCCCGCACCCCCCAAAACCCCCCCAAAACCCTAGTAGCTTCTTGATCGTTCCTTTACCATTTGTATACACTTATTATATCTTATTTCCAATAGTAGGCTTACTATTTGTTATATTTCCACAACAAATAACCTAATGGAAGTGTAAGGTACTTATATTCTATGGCAAATATACAAAACTAACCCGAGAAACACCAAAACTTGAGTAAATTAGGAACAATTTCAGTTTTTACACGAGTCGCGGCCTCTGACTTGGCAACACTGATTTCACGACACGGCAATAATGACGTCACTATCCATGATGGCCGCCGTTGAGATGATGAATGTAAAAAGTAATTATAATAACAATAATAACAGCAATAAGAGTATTATAACAAGAGAAATATATATAAATCAATACGAAGAAATATATAGAACCCAATAATTAGATAAATAAATAAATAAATTGTAATAATAATGATAATAATAATAGTTAACAATCGTAGTCCCTATCAGCATTGCTACTTTTGTCAGTGTTGTCATTTCTAAGGTAATTACTCTAAATTAGCCTAGTTTGGTGCTATTTAAGATAAAATTTCTCCTATCTAAAGTAATTTTTATGAAAATTCCTTCGTTATTTATTTCCTGGGTCGTTGTGAAAGAAAATTAATACTATTAAAATACTTTCAAAGTTAATACTATTATAAAAACATGGAAATGTATACCGTTTGTCAAAGGTTTAATTTATGTTGAGGTAATTTGGTTCCATCTAAGGTATTTTCAACCCAATTTTTAAGGTATTTTACGAATTTCTTCCCTCTGTTGTTGGCGATCGAACCAATCTTCATTCCGGTGTTTCCTCCAAACCATCCAGTCTCTCCAATCCTCTAATCTCTCCATGTTGAGGTAATTTGGTTTCATCTAAGGTATTTTCAACCCAATTATTAAGGTATTTCATCGAATTTCTTCTCTCTGAGGCCTCCAAATTGCTCCAATCTTCTCACCAGTG
The DNA here is from genome assembly GCA_033782935.1 of Petrolisthes cinctipes. NCBI lineage: Eukaryota > Metazoa > Arthropoda > Malacostraca > Decapoda > Porcellanidae > Petrolisthes > Petrolisthes cinctipes. Next base: position 65,522 of record JAWQEG010007797.1, read on the forward strand.
TTTCCTCCAATCCTCTAATCTCTCCTCAAATGTCCCTAGTATTCCCTCTAAATCCTCCAATCCCTTCAATAACCAGTTTTGGTAAATATTGAATGAATTACCGTTATTGCATACCGTTTTTCTACCTTCATTACCCACTAATTTCGACCATTCTAAGACTATTTTCTTCTATGGCATTTCCTCCGCAAATGCCCCATTTCCAAGATAGGGCATATTCAAATGGGGCATTTTGATATTAGCCTGACCTTACCTGACCTGACCTAACCTAACCTAACCTAACCTAGACCGCATCAGACTACCGGGACCTAACCTGGGCAGACTACCGGGACCTAACCTGGGCAAACTACCGGGAAATAACCGTGGTAAAGTACAGAAAATGACCGGGCCAAAGTATTGGGACCTAGCCGGATCTGGCAACACTGCTACAAAACGGTAATTCTTTCAATAAATACCCTAATTAGTACCTTTCTAAGACACTTTTCATCTATGGTGTTTCTCTCGGAGATGCCCCGTTTTCATACCTCAATACAAACATGGGGGAGAGCCTGGGAATCCGGGGTTTTGGGTGGGGGAAAACACGCTATACACTATGGTTTTGCCTTTATAATACAGTTCCAACCTATGGAGTATTTATTGGATATGCCCCGTTATCGAAATATGCCCCGTTTTCATACCCCAATACAAACATGGGGGAGAGCCTGGGAATCTGGGGTTTTGGGTGGGGGAAAACACGCATAGCACTATGTTAATGCCATAATTATACACTTCCAACCGTAAATAAAATAGTTAATGATAAAAAAAAAATTCCAAGTGTTCGAGAACGTTGCAATATAATACCAATACAGCCCAAGTAGCAGCGTTACCAACATGTGTACACAATGTATATGTAGGAATGACATATATATAATAATATGTGTATAAAAATGGACAAAATAAAGGGTAAAGAATGTTGAATAAACAATAAATAACATACCTTACAGAAATTATGTGGATGGTGTGGGATTGTTGTGATCAGAGGAGATATCTGAGTCGTCTGAATCATGTGGTAATGGCGGACGAACACGGTTGGGGCGGATAGAGTTTTGCAGCCTCCAGAAGGAATTGATGAAACGCAAGATCTTCGTGTTGGTCTAGAAATATATATCTTGCAATATATTGTCTCAAATACTTGGCTTTGATTCCTGGTCGTTTAATATGTTCCTTAACGTCTCTCCACAATCTCTCTATGTTTTGTGTGTGTATTTCAGTATTAACCGGGTCGACAAAATTAATGCTGTGATTTACACACCAATGTCGATAGCCCTCGTCCTCGAGAGAATTGTATGCACGCCAAGAATCAGAGCAAATGGTAGTGCCAGGCAATATAAAAAGTTTTATTAGTGGAATAAGAGTTTCTTTATTCCGTGGAAGTGGTTGAGTCGCATCGTCTAAGAGCGGGATAATAAATTTTTTCTTGGAGACTCTTTCAATTCCTCCAAACACCTACACTTGAGACAAAACACGACCGACGTTGTGTTTCCGTCTGACAACAAGGGTTTCATCAATCTCAACTGTTATATGAGGACCACCTATAGGGGGTTGAGATGTTAGCCATTTCTCGCACACTTCACTACAGAAACTTCTCCAATCGACAGAAGTTTTGCTGTTTATGCTCAAGTTTTTGATAGTCTGGATGTGTGAAAAACTCTTATCACAAAATACGTTAATAAAACACAGCACTTTCCAGGGTTCGATGTGTGAATGGTCTAAAAATGAGCCTTTAAATGACGACACAGAAAATCCACAACGTCTTCTTCTCTTTGTCTTTGCTATTAGAGTTGTGTGATAACAACGAAAAAGGTTATCATGTGTTAAACAACAATTGTTACCGCAATTAGGACACTTGAGATCAGTTGGTAAGACACCGTGATTTTGAAATAAAGTTATACTGGTCTCGTTATTTCTAAAATGGCTTGCTATAATTTCGTAGAATAGAGGACGACAACCGGCACACAAGTGTTCCATAGTGAGCAACTGAAAGAGAAAGACCCACGCTCTAACGTCCTATTTATAGGGGATAATCACGTGACCCAGTTTTCCATACAGCAGCATTACAAACTCAAAAATAAATGGAAAAGCAGCCAAAAAAGTAAAATGATAGCCACACCGTACCTATCCCACCCAAACATAACCTAACAATATTTCACCCTACACTAAATAACCAATTAAAGCCCAAAATAAAGTAACATAACAAAACAAAAGTAAAAATATAGATACATAATATAAATACTCTTAGAATGAAAACACGTGTTCATGTGCACAAAAGTAGCCCAAATGGCTATAAAAATTAGTAGATGGTAATGCACATATTAATATTTAGAGTAGCCAGCAGAGGGCCAAAATTTCCAAGGCTATAAGCAGTGGTACTAACTCAAAATAACAAAGAGAAGCACCCAATACTATGAAAAGAAGTAGAATTATAGCCAAATCCTACCGACCCCTACATATCCTTACTAAACAAAACCTAACCTAACCTAACCTAACCCAAACAAACCAAAGCAAAGCATAACAAACCTAACCAAAAATAAGGAAAGATAATAAAAAGTAACATAATGAAATTACCCAGTGAATAATAACACGTGTTCAGGTGCACATTTGTAGCCCAAATGGCTATGAAAATGAGGAATTGGTAATGTACATAATAAGTGGATGGCTATCGGCATCGAATAAAATCCCACAATTGCCAGATCTCCAATAAAATGTTAAATCAAATGGTTATTTTGGGAATTAGTGTTACCTAACCTGACCTGACCTAACCTAGACCACAACAGACTACCGGGACCTAACCTGGGCATAAAACCGTTGTACAATTAATAAAGTGACCGAGTAAATATCCCGGGATGTAGATGGATGTGGTAACACTGCACTTCCATTACCAATAATTTACAGAGTAACCACAAGATGGCAACACAGTGATATCAAGGAATTAATGACAGGAGTAGACACTAGATGGCAACAATGTAACATCCTGGATATGGAAATTTCCATAAAAAGAGTAGGACGCTCATAGACAATATTGCCAATACAAAATATAATAGGGCAAATATAGCCAAACCAGCCAAAAGTAGCGTGAATATTGTAACATTTACAACTATGAAAAGACTATAATTGTAGTGAAAACATATCAAACGTAAACACAAGAGAACCAATCTCCCCACCTGAAACTAGCTTCATCCAACGCACCCCCAATATTGCATGCGTCTTGAATAACGTGGAATATAACGAAAAGCAACGAAAATAACGGTAGGAAGTCAATTATATAGGCAGAACCACAGTGAAATGCGTGTTTTCCCCCACCCAAAACCCCGGATTCCCAGGCTCTCCCCCATGTTTGTATTGGGGTATGAAAACGGGGCATATCTCGAAAACGGGGCATCTCCGAGAGATACACCATTGATGAAAAGTGTCTTAGAATGGTCCTAATTAGTGGTAAAACATACTAATATTTACGTACTAGTGAACCCAGGTTTTCTGTAAAAATACCGTCATTTCCTGTACTTTACCACGGTTATTTCCCGGTAGTTTGCCCAGGTTAGGTCCCGGTAGTTTGCCGCAGTCTAGGTTAGGTTAGGTCAGGTTAGGTCCGGTAGCTTGCCGAAGTCTAGGTTAGGTCAGGTAAGGTCAGGCTAATTTCAATATTAGCTAACTTGGAAATGGGGCATTTCCGAAGAAAAGTTGGTACGGTATTTATTGAAAAAATTACCGTTTTGTAGCAGTGTTGCCAGATTTGGTTAGGTCCCAGTATTTTGCATTTCCTGTACTTTACCATGGTTATTTCCCGGTAGTTTGCCCAGGTTAGGTCCTGGTAGCTTGCCGCAGTCTAGGTTAGGTCATGCTAATTTCAAAATTTGAATATGCCCTATCTTGGAAATGCCATAGAATAAAATAGTCTTAGAATGGTTTAAATAAGTGGGTAATGAAGGTAGAAAAACCGTACGCAGTAATGGTAATTCTTTCAATATTTACCGTATTTTACCACGGTTAGTTCCCGGTATTTTGCCCGGGTTAGGTCCCGGTAGTTTACTGCAGTTTAGGTTAGGTTATGTTAAGTCATGTAAGGTCATACTAATTTCTAAATGCTATATTTGAATATGACCTAACTTGGAAATGTTAAGAAAAGTGGGTATTTATTGAAAGAATTACCGGGTATTTTTCCCTGGGTCATTTCCTGTACTTTATCACAGTTATTTCCCAGTAATTTGCCCAGGTTAGGTCCCAGTAGTCTGCTGTGGTCTAGGTTAGGCTAGGTAAGGTCAGGCTAATTTCAAAATGCCCCATTTGAATATGCCCTATCTTGGAAATGGGGCATTTGAGGAAGAAATACCATAAAAGAAAATAGTCTTAGAATTGTCTAAATAAGTGGGTAATGAAGGTAAGAAAACCGTACACAATAACGGTAATTCTTTCAATATTTACCGATATGGGGCATTTCTGAAGGAAAGTGTTTTAGAATGTTGTGAATTTGTGAATATAGAAGGTAAAAACATTGTAATAGAAAATAACAATAGAATAGATAATTACCGGTTGATTTTAGTACTCGTATTTCAATTTTTTATTTTTTTTTTAATTGGGTAAATTTTCCGAGCTGCACGTGTGAGATTTTCAGACAAAATATAGCTTTTCCAAGATTTTTTTAAGTGAATAATTCAATTTTTTTCATGTGATTAGTTTAATTTTAACATCCATTTATTGTGCAAATATCCTGTTTTAGCCATACATACCTAACCCAACCCAACCCAACCTAACCTAACTAACCAAACCTAACTAACCAAACCAAACCAAACCAAACCCAACCTAACCCAACTCAACCTAACCCAACCTAACCTAACCAAACCAATCCTAACCTAACCCGACCCAACCTAACCTAAGCTAACCCAACCAAACCAAGCCTAACCAAACCAATCCCAACCTAACCCAACCCAACCCGACCCGACCCGACCTAACCTAACCTAATCTGAACCATTGCAGACTATCGGGACCTAACCATAGCAGACTATACCCGGACCTAACCTGGACAGACTATACGGAGTTTCACAAGGTAAGACCTATATCAAACTTAGAGAAATTTGACCATAATAACTTATATCACGGTGAAAATTACATATCTCATACCATAAAACACCCTAACTTATTATTATTATATATACCGTACCGTAAAACTCCCTACCTTGGGACAATTTTTACATGTGTTAGTGAATGATTATCATCATTATTATTATTATTGTCATCATTATTATCATTATTATTATCATCATTATTCTTATTACTATTATTATTACTATTATTATTACTATTATTATTACTATTATTACTATTATTATTATTACTATTATTATTATTACTATTATTATTATTATTATTACTATTATTATTATTACTATCATTATTATTACTATCATTATTACTATTACAATTACTACTACTATTATTATTATTATTATTATTATTACTATCATTATTATTACTATCATTATTATTATTATTATTATTACTATTACTATTACAATTACTACTATTATTATTATTATTATTATTATTATTATTATTATTATTATTATTACAGAATGGTGGACTGAAGCAGAGTATATCCACACCTGACCTAAGACACACACACACACAACAAGCAGCACCCAGTGAAAACAATACCCTCCAGTGTTGTATGTAGGTATGTATGTATGTGTGTGTATTTGCTCTCTTTCTCTCTGTATGTGTGTGTGTGTATATGTATGTATGGATGTGTATGTGTATATATGTGTGTGTATGTATGTATGTATATATGTGTGTTTGTAATAATAAATAATAATAATAATAATTAATGGTTTATTAATACAGTTTTAGAATATATACAAAACTGTTAACAAATTAATTGGGTATTGTTAGTATGTGTGTGTGTGTATTTAAATTGTGTATGTGTGTGTGTGTACATAAATTGTGTGTGTGTGTGTGTATTTAAATTAATAATAATAATATTCGGTTTATTAAATAGTAGCAGCTGGTAAGCCGAAAATAGACATTTTGTGTGTGTGTATATATTTAAATTGTGTTTGTGTGTGTATGTAAATTGTGTGTGTGTGTATGTGTGTTTACATAAATAAACAGACAGAGAGTGGGAGTTTCTGAGTCCCATATTATCATTATTATTATTATTATTATTACTATCATTATCATCATAATTACTACTATCATTATTACTATTATTACAACTAATATAATTTTTACTATTATTACAACTAATATAATTTTTACTATTACTTTTATTACTGTACTACTACTACTATTATTATTATTATCACTATTATTATTACTATTACTATTATTACTACTACTATTATTAATATTATAATTATTATTATTACAGAATGGTGGACTGAAGCAGAGTATATCCACACCTGACCTAACACACACACACATACAAGCAGCCAGTGAAAACAATACTCTCCAGTGTTGTAAATAGGTATGTATGTGTGTATTTACTCACTCTCTGTAAATATGTGTTCTCTCTCTCTCTCTGTAAATACGTGTTCTCTCTCTCTCTCTCTCTCTGTAAATACGTGTTCTCTCTCTCTCTGTAAATACGTGTTCTCTCTCTCTCTCTGTAAATACGTGTTCTCTCTCTCTGTAAATACGGATTTTCTCTCTCTCCATGATCAGTACAACTGTATATATGTGTGTGTATATGTATGTGTGTGTGTGTGTATGTATATGTATGTATGTATATGTGTGTGTGTGTATGTATGTTTGTATATATGTGTGTGTGTGTATGTATGTATGTATATATGTGTGTTTGTAATAATAAATAATAATAATAATAATTAATGGTTTATTAATACAGTTTTAGAATATATACAAAACTGTTAACAAATTAATTGGGTATTGTTAGTATGTGTGTGTGTGTATGTATGTGTATATTTTAGTGTGTATGTGTCTGTGTGTATATATTTTTAGTGTGTGTGTGTGTGTGTGTGTGTGTATGTAAATTGTGTACGTAAATAAACCGACAGCAGACAGACAGAGAGTGGGAGTTTCTGAGTCCCATACTATTATTATTACTACTATTATTATTATTATTATCATTACTACTATTATTATTATTA
>JAWQEG010007798.1:0-23257 GCA_033782935.1 Petrolisthes cinctipes
GTAGGGAGTTTAGAGGGATCCCTGTATCTCAACCATCTCGTCTCTCTCTCTCTCTCTCTCTCTCTCTCTTAGTGTTGTCGGTGAAGGTTTGGTTTTTAGCACAGGAGGCACCTCTAACTTATTCCTGTAGATTACCGATTGAAAAGTTGATAAAAAACATCTCCGTTTATTCTATCTGTGTTTTATTTCATAGTGTGTATAGGGAGGTGTAATAAGGGTGTAGAGAGATTGGCGTTCTTATAGGAATAGTACACTTTTGGTATGTACTGTACATTGGAGCGCCTCGTTTCATCCAAAGTATGCCAGGAAACAGGACTACATTGTCAAAAATAATGGTGTCCTGTTTCCTGTTGCTTGGAATAGTTTGGAGGAATCAGTTGCTCCAGATTTACCAGCACTGTACTTTTCCCTCTAATCAAGGAGTCAATAAAGCAATAAGAAAGGAAGAGACGAAATAAAGTAAAGGAAGGGCGTGAGGGATTGGTGTGGTGTAGTGTTATAGTTGTCGTGTCTGCCGCTAGATGTCAGTAAGTGTTGTTTTCAGTTCATTTCCTCAGCCAGCCACGGAATAACTGAATCCCCTGTGCCTTGAACGACTAAACAATATAAGGTATAGATGGCAAGGAATTAATTGATATTGACTGAGGGAATTAACTTTGGGTGCACCTTGATACAGTCACGAGCAATAATAAATATCCAGGTCTACTTCAAATAGCCTGCTGATGGAATACAAAACGAGCTCCAACAAGTATGACACAGCGTAAGCGTTGTAATTGCTTCACTGATACTTATGTGAGATGATTCGAAACTTTAATAACCAAGATCGGGAGATTTATTATAACTCGTGACTATACTGACTGAGTGTCTTCGAACCTCTTCTGATCATCTGCTGGTTACGATCTCAGGAAGCCCATTTGCCAACTACTCTGACACTTCTCCTCCTTCTGTGTTAGTTAGTATGAAGGTGAAGGGGTCAGCTGTGATCTAGTTGGTATATTCATAGTTATTCATTCCGCCCTCCAAACTATTCCAAGTAACAGGCCACCATTATTATTATTATTATTAGTCAACCAAGTCCTGTTTCCTGGTATACTTTAAAGGAACCAATGCTCTCTATATTGTAGTAGAATTATAATATCTCTTTAACTGTATGTATGTATTGTTTATGGTTTCAGGTGAGGAATGGGAGGAAGGCGAGGAGGAGGACGAGGAAGATGAGGAGGATGCTGAGGGAGAAGAGGATGAGGATGAGGATGAGGAAGGAGGAAGAGGAGGAGGAGGAGGAGGTGGTGGTGGAGGAGGAGGAGGAACAAGTCGTGCCTCCTCCTTGACGTCAGGTAAAGGTAAGACTAATTACAGTATATAATTATGTATTTGTTATTGATAGTACACACACACACACACACACACACACACACACACACACACACTCACACACACACACACACACACACAATCAATATATATTCAGACAGGCATCTATATTTTTGATGAATTATTGATATCTTGAATGTTCTATATGTGGGAATTGGTAGATAAGAAAAGTGATGACCACATGATTGAAATTTATTATAACCGATAAATCAATACAGTAAAAAACTTAATAATAATACAATCCATTGGTTACTTTGGTCAGACGGCGTAACATGAGAGTTTGTTGTTATTATTAAATGTGTATATAACAATAAGGAAGGTGAGATTATGAACAAATAACGTGTATAGTGCAGTTCATCCATCCTTACAATAAATTATATGTACTGTACTCATCACCATCATCATTATTATCATCACCATCATCGTCATTATTATTATCATCACCATTATCATCATTATTATTATCACCATCATTATCATTATTATCATCACCATCATCGTCATTATTATTATCACCATCATCGTCATTATTATCATCACCATCATCGTCATTACCATCATCATCATCATCATCATCATCATCATCATCATCATCATCATCACAACTATTACAATACGAGTGTGTGTGTGTGTGTGCATGCTTGGAAGTAAAAATATGTTCGTGTGTGTGTGTGTGTGTGTGTGTGCATGCGTGTAAGTAAAAATGCATGTGTGTGTGTGTGCATGGGTGTAAGTGAAAATGTATGTATGTGTGTGTGTGCATGCGTGTAAGTGAAAATGCATGTGTGTGTGTGTGTGTGTGTATGCGTGTAAGTGAAAATGCATGTGTGTGTGTGTGTGTGTGTGTGTGTGTGTGTGTGTGTGTGTGTGTGTGTGTGTGTGTGTGTGTGTGTGTGTGTGTGTGTATGAAGGACCCCAAGTGAGTAGGATATATATACATAATACTCAAGGGGTTCCACAGACAGATCCATTAGTTTAATATAAGATCATACTAACTCGTCGACCACCTGTCCCTCCCCGCTACTCATACCTTAATAAAACACTCCACGTTGATTAAGGGACCCGGTGGTGGTGGTGGTGGTGGTGTAGTCAGAACACTGGAGTTTAATGAGTCCTTCAAATATTGTCACGAAACACCACCTATTATGGAAGGAGCGTGTTTCGTGGCATAGTCAGGAGGAATCAGAAGCCTCCAATACCACCAATACACAATCATAGGGTCATTAAGTGTTGTTGGTATTTCTGCAGCAACTGATTTCCTTCAATTTATTCCAAAAAAACAACAAGGCTACTACTGTTACTTTGGGTAATCTGCAGGTCCTGTTTACTGGCATATTTTGGAGGAATCAAGACGCTTCAATGTATCAAATGTATACTATATAATATCCCCTTAATGTTATGTGGACAGACTCTCTTTCTTAGGGTTAAATAATATCTCAGTAGATCCTTTTTATTAGCAATACAGTATAGCCATTTAATGTGTATCATGCATGACTAACTTTTTGATAATAATAATAATAATATAAATATAACCAATGGGAAATCAACCACTGACAAAGGAAGGGTTATTATAATTGGAAGGTGACGACTTTTTCAGCTTTCAATTGCAACCACTCTACGATTATTTTATTTGAGGGAAACACCATTGACGTCTAGAAGTTACAAGTTATTTACACCAACACAAATAGGACAACCAGATGTTATAATATGAAGATGCCAAAAAAAAAAAAAAAAAAAAAAATAATAATAATAATAATAAATAAATAAAACTCCTTCCTTTGTTTACTAGTTGAAAGCTCTACAACATAGTCACCTGTGTTGTGTTAGGAGCGGTGGACTTTATTCCTTAGGCAGGGTCGACGTAATGGAGAAAATCCAATATACTGTTCTGCAGGAATGACTAATTGGGATCAGAGTCAGGCTGGTGGAGAGAGAGAGAGAGAGAGAGAGAGAGAGAGAGAGAGAGAGAGAGAGAGAGAGATACGCACACAGACAGACAGACAGACAGACATACACGTTCATAGACAGAGACAGACAGACAGACAGTGGCTACAAAGAGGAGGACAATAATATTATGGTTGGTTTAGGCTGAGGGAGTACCATACATTTCTTTACTCAGTCGGGAGGTTCACAAACTCTTCTCCCTTTCCAGTATGTATTTTTTTTTCATGTTGGGAGGGATAAATATATTGGCCCTCGGGTTTATATAATTATGTCGTAGGCGAATTTAAGACTCTTCTCATCCCTTCAAACACTGCTGCTACCAAACTTATTCCCTATTCATGAACTGAAATACTAATCTTTCCCTAGTTTCCTAGTATAGGTTACCCCATATAATTAAGAGTTCTAGTGGTATCTGGCAGCGCGGACAGTGATGAGAGAGTGAGAAGGAATGAAGGAAAGTTTGGGGGGAGGGGAGTAACTCTTATATTTAATTTTTAGTTTAACCTTTCATCATACCAACGCCTTTGCCCTTTGTGTCTCTTTCATCTGGATTTCTGCTCATGTAGGTCATGACCCGCACAAACAGGTAGATAGATTAGCTAAAAGTGTGTGCCACCAATCCGAGCCTGGTGTTGGTCTCCCGATCTCAAAAAGATTAGTGAAAAGAATTCTGTGCCATGGAACACGGATGGACCTGGGACTCAGCACTGACGCTGCCAGTTTCTTGGTACCGTGCAGTGGGACACTCGTATGGAAAGAGTCTCACCCTCACTCGCCGATGTGATGTTGTCATTGCTCACATCCGAATGGGATACCGTCCAGGTGGGAGGTTGCTAGGCAGCCTCCTGCAGACCAGACGTTGTGTAAACTCTGTCACGCTCCCAACTCTCGCACATTCATACATTACATCATGGATTGTCCCTCAAAAGAACTTGAATAAAAAAAGCTCTATCTTGGCGAAAATACTGTTGGTTTTCATCTAATTGTTTTCCTTTCTCGACTAGTGTATTAGAAAAAACTACAGAATGAAGGTACCCGAAATAGTTATGCAACTAGGTCGAAGTATTTGTCTACCTGTACATTTTCTATACAAAAAAATCTATTAAAACCTTAAGGCCTAACAGAAGCTGGAAGGGAAGTATATTCGCTGCCACCAGAGGTCATTGTAATAGCTTGGGATGTGATTCAGTTTACATAGGCTAGAGTTTACATCATCCTTGCGTTACTGTGGAGCGTAAGACTGTCTATCAAGAGGCTGTAGCGAGGGGAAGGTAACCCGATTTCATTTTTGTAATAAACTAATAGGTCATTCTACATTTTTTACGACCACACGAATACACACACAGTCGAACATAATTATATAGATGCAACACACATGACGGATGATTTATTTACGTCAGAGAACAATTACAGCCACGAGTTTTTTTGGAAAATGCTTAATTAACCCTCTTTCTTGTGAAGGAATCAGTAGGCTCTAATTTGCTGACTACACTAGGACGGATGACAAGGAGGAGTTACTCTACTAGATTAAAAAAATGAAAACTGGGAGAGAGTAGATAGGGAATAAAAAAAAAAAGGGTAGTAGGAGTAGAAGGGATGGAGAATGGGAGGAAGTAGAGAGAGTAGAGAAAGGAGGGGTGTAGAAAGGGAGGTGGCAAAGAGTGAAAAAGAGTAAGTTATTAGTAAGGAAGGAGGCACGAGGGAAGGAGGGAAGAATGGGATGAGGGTATAGTAAGGAGGGAGGAATGGAGAAATAAAATAACGAGTCGAGAAGCAGCAGGAAGAACAGGGAGGGAGTCAGTGAGGAAAATAAATACACAAAAGACATGGAGGTAGAAACAGCAGGGTGATAGAGAGGTAGAGGGAGATAAAAAGGTAGAAACAGCAGGGTGATAGAGAAGTAGAGGGAGATAAAGAGGTAGAGTGATAGAGAAGTAGAGGGAGATAAAGAGGTAGAGTGATAGAGAGGTAGAAACAGCAGGGTGATAGAGAGGTAGAGGGAGATAAAGAGGTAGAAACAGCTGAGTGATAGAGAGGTAGAGGGAGATAAAGAGGTAGAAACAGGTACAGGGAGATAAAGAGGTAGAAACAGCAGGGTGATAGAGAGGTAGAGGGAGATAAAAGAGGTAGAAACAGGTAGAGGGGTAGAGAGGTAGAGGGAAATTAAAGAGGTAGAAACAGGTAGAAGGATAGAGAGGTAGAGGGAGATAAAGAGGTAGCTGGTATATATGGGTTGAGACAGTAGTGAGTGAGTAGGTAAATAAAGTGAGAGAGAGAGAGAGAGAGAGAGAGAGAGAGAGAGAGAGAGAGAGAGAGAGAGAGAGAGAGAGAGAGAGAGAGTTAATAAAGCAGCGAACAGTAAGTGAATGAGGGAACCAGCAGAAATGAGGGAGCCAGCAGTAAGTGAATGAGGGAGCCAGCAATGAGTGAATAAGGGAACCAACAGTAATGAGGGAGCCAGTAGTAAGTGAATGAGGGAGCCAGCAGTGAGTGAATAAGGGAGCCAGCAGTAATGTGGGAGCCAGCAGTGAGTGAATAAGGGAGCCAGCAGTAATGAGGGAGCCAGCAGTAATAAGGGAGCCAGCAGTAAGTGAATAAGGGAGCCAGCAGTAATGTGGGAGCCAGCAGTGAGTGAATAAGGGAGCCAGCAGTAATGAGGGAGCCAGCAGTGAGTGAATAAGGGAGCCAGTAGTGAGTGAATAAGGGAGCCAGTAGTGAGTGAATGAGGGAGCCAGCAGTAATGAGGGAGCCAGCAGTGAGTGAATAAGGGAGCCAGCAGTGAGTGAATTAATGAGAGGAGCAACAGTGAGTGAATGAGTGAGTGAGTGAGTAAACCAGCAGGTAGGTAGTGAGGCAGGAAGGAAGGCAGGTAGTGAGTGAGTGAGTGAGTGAGTGAGTGAATAAGGGAGCCAGCAGTAATGAGGGAGGCAGCAGTGAGTGAATAAGGGAGCCAGCAGTGAGTGAATAAGGGAACCAGCAGTGAGTGAATGAGTGAGTGAATGAGAGAGTGAGTAAACCAGCAGGTAGTGAGGCAGGAAGGAAGGCAGGTAGTGAGTGAGTGAGTGAGTCAGTGAACCAGCAGGTATAATATAGTGAGGCAGGAAGGCAGGTAGTGAGTGAGTGAGTAAGGCCTGCTTCGCTGCTGAAACATTAACCTTGTTTGTAAAGCTTTTCAACTGTGTGGGGCGCAGGGCGGGTGTAGTAAAGCGAGGACTGAAGGCAAATTAGATTAATATTTCAAAGGGAGTTGCCAGAGGGACGATAAGTGCCTTAGGTGAGTCTGGTCCCTTGGGGAGGCCCTAGAGTGCGTCTGGCTCCTGCTCCTGCTCCTGCTCCTCCTGCCGTGGTAGGGGAATGCTGGGCCCTGATACCTAGAGTGAGGCGTGGTAGGGTATGGTAGGGGCGTGACCTGGTGTTTAATTACAGGTATGGTAGGGTGTGATGTGGTAGGAGTGTGGTGGTAGGGTGTGATGTGGTAGGAGTGTGGTGGTAGGGTGTGAAGTGGTAGGAGTATGGTAGGGTGTGAAATGGTAGGAGTGTGGTAGGGTATGGTAGGGTGTGATGTGGTAGGAGTATGGTAGGGTATGGTAGGGTGTGAAGTGGTAGGAGTATGGTAGGGTGTGAAGTGGTAGGGTATGGTAGGGTGTGAAGTGGTAGAAGTGTGGTAGGGTGTGGTAGGGTGTGAAGTGGTAGGAGTGTGGTGGTAGGTTGTGAGGTGGTAGGAGTGTGGTAGGGTATGGTAGGGTGTGAAGTGGTAGGAGTATAGTAGGGTGTGAGGTGGTAGGGTATGGTAGGGTGTGAAGTGGTAGGAGTATGGTAGGGTATGGTAGGGTGTGAAGTGGTAGAAGTGTGGTAGGAGTATGGTAGGGTGTGAAGTGGTAGGAGTATGGTAGGGTGTGAAGTGGTAGGGTATGAAGTGGTAGGAGTATGGTAGGGTGTGAAGTGGTAGGAGTATGGTAGGGTGTGAAGTGGTAGGAGTATGGTAGGGTGTTATAGTATCGTATGGTGTAAGTGGTTGGGGCTTGAAGGGGTGGAGGAGGTACAGTTTTGTAAGTTTTTTAAGGGGTATGATGTGGTATAGTGGTGAGGTGTTGTGTATTGGTGTGTTGGGAAGGTAAAGATGTGACAGGAATACAATGTGGTAGAATGTGTTGTGTTACGAGTGTGAATGAGTTGTGTTATGATAGAGATGTGATAATTTTAATGTGGTAGAATGTGTTGTGTTACGGGTGTGAATGAGTTGTGTTATGTTAGAGATGTGACAATTTTAATGTGGTAGAATGTGTTGTGTTACGGGTGTGAATGAGTTGTGTTATGTTAGAGATGTGACAATTTTAATGTGGTAGAATGTGTTGTGTTACGGGTGTGAATGAGTTGTGTTATGTTAGAGATGTGACAATTTTAATGTGGTAGAATGTGATGTGTTACGGGTGTGAATGAGTTGTGTTATGTTAGAGATGTGACAATTTTAATGTGGTGGAATTTGTGTGTTGTGTTACGGGTGTGAATGAGTTGTGTTATGTGAGGGCCGTTTTGGTGCTTACGATACATTGATAACCTTTGTGTCCCTGTGTTTGTGTTATAATGTGTGATAAAGTCTCTGGTGTTTGTATAGTGATGCAGAGATATGGTGTAATTAGTATGTTCATTTGTGTGTGTGTGTGTGTGTGTGTGTGTTATTGTGTGCGATCCTGTGTGCCTGTAAATGTGTGTTATTGTGTGCGATCCTGTGTGCCTGTAAATGTGTGTGTGTTTGTGCTTGTAGTTGTGGAGGTATACAAGGTCCCGTGGGTGTGGTAGCTGTCCCACTGGTACTCTCTCCAGTGTTGTCCACCTTGTCTTGTCCTCACTCGCTCACTCACAGGGAACTCCATGGGTTTGTTGGAGTAATCACGAAGTATCTTACTGTGTGTGTGTGTGTGTGTGCACTCTATATCCCGATGTAGGTTTAATTTTATGCTGGATCCACGATCGAGATAGTATAGGTCGGCCTGTGAGACCTGAACACACCTGGCGCTGGGCCCACTATGAGTCACATACCACCTCATTCACTGGTTAAGATTCAGCCTATAAGTCCCGTGTTATTATTGTGGGCCCAGATACTTCACACTCCCACCTGAGCTCTGGCCAACCTATACTATCTCGACCGTGACTGGATCGAACCTATCCATTCATAACACGACTCCTATTCCTTGTATGAGTTGTGTGTTGAGAATAAGTTGATGCGCTACCATACCGAGAAAATACGGTATACCAGGAAACAGATTATTGTCTCTGTATACGAGTAGGATTTTTGTAGTGTAGTTTGGAGGAAGCAGTATCCCTCCTCGTCATTAATAACTACAAACCCCCTTAACCATGAGAGAGTTAGGAATAATGAGACCGGGTGTTTGAAGATACAGTATATGATGAGTTCCTGTGCTCTTGTGGTCTCTCGTGGTTTCAAGTCAAGTGTGAAAGACAGAGGGAAGGTCAGGTATGTGAAGGACAGAGGGAAGATCAGAGGTAAGGTCAGGTGTGTGAAGGACAGAGGTAAGGTGTGAAGGTCAGGTGTGTGAAGGAGAGAGGGAAAGTCAGAGTGAAGGTGAAAGGGTGTGAATGTCATTACATAGAGATTAGAATGTGTACTACTATTTTCATGGATGTATTTAGAGAGAATTATACAGGCACTGGTCATAGTTTCAAGCCTAAACCTCGATGACTGTGATTCCTACAACCCATGCCAAAGTCTATCTAAGTGTTGTTTAGTGTGAAGGTTTGGAGGATTCGTTAGGTTCGTATTTTTTGGTATATCGTAATAATGGACCCCTTGAGACAATCAACACCACTTACCTGTAATTGTCATATAAACGGATGTATATTGAATACATCTGCATACTTTTCCATCACTCCTTGGGTGACTAAACAATGAAATACAAAAGTCATGTCTACAGTTTTTGGTACAGAAAAATAACAAACTACTCGACCACTCTTTGTAGTTTTGCCCTGGATTTCATTGTTATTCGTAGTATACAATTCATTATCGGCCAGAACGACAACTACTCTTTAGTTTTGCATTACCCAAGATCAAGGAACTAGGCATTACTCCCGTGGCTACATCTTCAAGTCGTGTACAGTGAGTGTCCTCGGAGTCTGTATGTGGTAGCCTCCGGGGACGTCGCCTTAATCCCCGTGGGAGGTGTAACTGTGGTGGCACGAGCGGTTATCGGAGAATCTGGTATTGGTGTTTTGATGTTATTCCACCCACAAACGGCGCTGCAATCTGATTACCAACTACTGAAATGTTGATATTAATATAACCCTTAACCTTCTGACTGCCAATGGATTCTCCTTAGTGTAATAATAATAAATAATCTTGATGCAACCATGATGCAGATGTACAGACGATATTGTTGGGAAAAGTTTTAATTAATTCACCATTATCCATAAATTATAAGCTTTTCCCTACATTTAATCAGTTCGAGCTTAAGCTTCAAGTAAATGAGTGTTTTACAATTAACAACGTTGGGGCATTTGTGTTTCGTCGGGTATGCGATGTGACGGGACTACCTCCAGTGTGGAGATGAAGGCTTAGTATATGTGTATGTATGTATAATGAACAACAACTACTTCATCGTTCTCCCCTTCATTGTATTGTCCTTTCTTATCTTGCCTTACCGTATTCCGTCTTGTTCTATCGTCCCCTGCCATACCTTTCCTGCACTACGGTACCTTACTTTGCTCTGTACTTCTTTCGATGCTGCTTTTCCTACACTGCCTAGCGGTGGAATATCCCATCCTACCTTTCTTTTGCTGTCCTGTCATGTCCTTTAATGTTCTGTCTTATATTGTCTTGTACTGTAATACTCTGTCCTGTCCTGCTCTCCCCTCCTCTGCCCTGCCCTGCTCAGCCTGCCTTTCCCTGCCCTGCTCTGCCTGCCTTTCCCTGCCCTGCTCAGCCTGCCTTTCCCTGCCCTGCTCAGCCTCCCTTTCCCTGCCCTGCTCAGCCTGCCTTTCCCTGCCCTGTTTTCCCCAACCCTGTTCCTTCATTCTCTCCCGTACCCTCACCACTTGTCATCTTACCACTCAGCCATGCAGGTCAGGCCGTCTCTGTATCACTCCTCCAGATGCACAGAACTTGTCAGATCCATCCTTAATGCCTCGACTCGGGGTTGCTTGAGGTGGTGGGGAATGGGCGGGGCGTGGCGGGGCGGAGGGGGACGGGGAGAATAAGTCTGGAGGTATTAATAGCATCTTTAACTTTTCAAACAATCTCTTAATTAACCTTCTTATGACCTTGATCCAAGCTTAGGAATGTGACAAAGGTACAGTTGGGGACATAATATGAAAAAGACGCACCTGAAATGGGGCCCCTGAATGAGTATAGAGTATAAGATGAAACGCTGTGTGTGTGTGTATATGTGTAGAGACGAATCCAATTCTATGCTTGATAAGGTGTGTGTGTGTGTGTGTGTGTGTGTGTGTGTGTCTGTAGAGACGAGTCCAATTCTATGCTTGATAAGGTGTGTGTGTGTGTGTGTGTGTATATATATATGTGTAGAGACAAGTCCAATTTTATGCTTGATAAGGTGTGTGTGTGTGTGTGTGTGTGTGTGTGTGTGTGTGTGTGTGTGTGCGCAGTATATATGTGCATGTGTAGTGCATGAGAGGAAAATGAATGTGTGATGACATCTGCTGTATCATGGAGGAGGAAGACCACGACTGGAGTACAACCACACACACACACACACACACACACACACACACACACACACACACACACACACACACACACACACACACACACAATTTTTGAACTTAAGCGTATTTGTTTTCCTCTCGATCAACTTTTTGTTTAAAGTTAATTGTAATCAGTTTATATATTGATTATTGGATGCAAAAAAAAAAAAAAAAAAAAAAAAAAAAATTATTTATTGTTTGCCTTTACAGTATTTTATTAGTAACACGTACCGGTACAATACATACAGTCGTGGTCAGTAATAATCATCCACATATGGGGCTCTCAAACAATTTACTGTCTAATTATGTTTTCACGTTTTCATAGGATATTATTGTTGTGAAGAGTGAGTATCTGATTGCAGTAAATTAGAAGATGCTGCTCGACCTAATTTTTGGAAAGTTTCACAGCTAACGAACAGAGGGAAACTATAAAACTTCTACGTGAGTCACCCCAATGTGGATGAATATTATTGACCACGACTGTACATACATACAACCCGACCTACCCGAATGTATGTATGTATGTACAGACAAACAATAGCTTGCTCTGACATCTATTACGAAAAAGACTGCGAGGCGTGTTCTTAGTCATTATGGTTCGATTTTTATTTTTAGATACACGGTGAGACTACCATTGGGTGAAGTACAGTAACTACAGTCGTATTTGTTTGTCATATTCGTAATAACATTGTAACCCCAATCATCGGGTTCACTTGATAAAAACATGAGTAAATATTTAACTACGTAGGTTTGTTGTGTCTTAAGGGACCCTGTGTTGTAGTCAGAAAATTGTAGATAAATGAGTCCTTCAAATATTGCCACGAAACACTACCTATATGGAAGGAGCTTGTTTGTTTCGTGGGGCATGGTCAGGAGGAATCAGAAGCCTCCAATTTATCATACACGAGCACAGGGTAATTAAGGTGATACGGTACTGTACTTTTGATACATTGGAGCGCGTTGATTGCCCCAAAGTATGCCAGGAAACAGGACCAGGTTAAAAGGGATAATGGTGTTGTGCATGTTGCCTGGAATAGCTTGGAGGAATTAGTTTCTCCAGATTTACCACTTTTGGGTTTGACTGGGAATATTACTGAAGACCTTTTGGAATATAATAGTCAGTCCCTCCCCCTTTCCCCTTACATCCTCCTTCCCCTTCCCTTCCCCTCCCTTCCCCCCTCCCTTCCCCTCCCTCTTCCCTTCCCCTTCCCCTCCCTTCCCCATCCCTATTCCCCTTCCCCTCCCTTCCCCTCCCTATTCCCTTCCCCTCCCTCTCCCTCTTCCCTTCCCCATCCCTATTCCCCTTTTCCCCCCTCCCCCCCCCCCCTCCTCCAACCCACACACACCACTCATCTGGCGAAGTTTGTAGTGGCAATCAGGGAAGCCGTCCTGGACGTTCATAACCCCAATAA
The DNA here is from genome assembly GCA_033782935.1 of Petrolisthes cinctipes. NCBI lineage: Eukaryota > Metazoa > Arthropoda > Malacostraca > Decapoda > Porcellanidae > Petrolisthes > Petrolisthes cinctipes. Next base: position 12,450 of record JAWQEG010007798.1, read on the forward strand.
ATAAGGCTCTAAAGTTACACACACACACACACACACACACACACACACACACACACACCTACCTTCACACACACACACACACACATACACACCTTGTCATACACACACACACACCTACCTTCACACACACACCTAGTCAAACACACTCACACACCTACCTTCACACACACACACACCTACACACACACACACACACACACACACACACACACACACCTAGTTACACACACACACACACACACACACACAGGGGCAGTAAATTTAAGGGGTCATGTTTACGTAGTCATAAGTATTTAAGTCTAATTAAAAAGTTGAGTATCCGGCCGTATATTTCAAGGAGGAGCAGAGGAAGGAGGAGGAGGTGGAGGTGGAGGTGGTGGAGGAGGAGGAGGAGGAAGAAGAAGAGAAAGAGGAAAGGGGGGAGGAGGAGGAGGAAGAGTAGGAAGACGAGGGAAACAATGAGAAGAAGAAGGAGGAGGAGGAGGAGGAGGAGGTGTAGGAAGTGGAAGGAAACAAGGAGGAGGAGGAAGAAGAAGAGAAAGAGGAAAGGGGGGAGGAGGAGGAGGAATAGGAAGACTAGGGAAACAATGAGAAGAAGGAGGAGGAGGAGGAGGAGGTGTAGAAAGTGGAAGGAAACAAGGAGGTGGAGGAGGAAGAAGAGGAAAACAAAAAAAAAATGAAGGAGAGGCAGAGTAGGATGTGGAACAAGTGAAAGAGGAGAAGTGAGAAAAGGAGAGAGAGCGAAGGATGAGGTCCCCAATCCTCATTCTTGCTGTTTCCTCTTTGATGTCTTGTCTCGTGTCCTGTTCCCTCTCCATCTCCCTTATTCTTCTCTGTTTCATATTATCCTCTTTCTCTTATTTTTGTATTATTTTTTATACCTTTTTTCCTGCCCCCATGTCTCCAGTTTCTCCTGTTATGTCTACTCATGTTCTCTCTCTCTCTCTCTCTTTCTGTCTCTTTTTTTTATGCTTCCACTTTTCTCTTCTTTCTCTTTATTCTTGTTCTTCTTCGATCTCTTCTTTTCTCTTCTTGTTTTCCGGTTTCATCTGATTTGATCCACTTTGAACTGGTTTGTTTCGTTTTTGTGTGTGAGTTTTGTGGTGGAGAAGGTAATGGTGGTGTTAGTCGTTCATTTTGGTGGAGAATTAAGGTGGTGGTGGTGGTGGTGGTGGTGGAGAAGGTAATGGTGGTGTTAGTCGTTCATTTTGGTGGAGAATTATGGTGGTGGTGATGATGGTGGTGGTGGTGATGGTGGTGGTGCTGGTGAAGGTGATGGTGATGTTAGTCCTTGATTTTGGTGGAGAATTAAGAAGATGGTGGAGATGGTAGTAGTGGTGATGGTGATGGAGGAAGTAGTTTATTTTGGTGGAGAATTAAGAAGATGGTGGAGATGGTAGTGGTGGTGTTAGTAGTTCATTTTGGTGGAGAAGGTGATGGTAGTGGTGGTGATGGTGATGGAGAAAGTATAACAACACAGCGTCACAAACATTTCCTCCAACTAAAAACCCCAATGCAACAGAACTAACTCCACGATAACCCTGTTTACTGTTATGTCCGGACCTCCGTGTGAGTAAAATAATGTTATCGCTCGAGAATTTTAATTTGGATCGTCACGGGCGAGCGAAGGAAAAGAAGGTTGGCAATGAATGAACACCCCTGGGCCTGCATGGGGAGAATATTGTGTGGAGTGTATAATATGTGAATTTAACCTTAAGGGGGAAGTATGTACAGTGTTGGTAAATCTGGAGCAACTGATTCCTCCAAACTACTCCAGGCAACAGAACACTATTTTTATTATTGTATATCTGGTCCTGTTTTCTGGCTTACTTTGGAGGAATTAAGACCATCCAATTAATGTACCAAAAGTGTATTAACCCCCTTAAGGGACCCTGTGATGTAGTCAGGAAATTGAAGGTAAATGAGTCCTGCAATTAATGCCACGAAACACCATCTATGTAGAAGGAGCTTGTTTCATGGCATAGATAGGAGGAATCAGAAGCCTCTAATTCTCATACACGATCACAGGGTCCTTGTTGGTGGTAAATCTGGAGTAATTGATTCCTCCAAACTATCCCAAACAACAGGACACCATTATATTTGTTAATCTGATTCTGTTTCCGGGCATACTTTGGAGTATTCAAGTTGCTGTAGTGTTGAAGGGAGGTTATCTGGTGTCGGTGGCGGATTGGAGGACAACTGATTCCTCCAAACTAAGTCACAAAATCTGATCTCCCATTTTTGTACTAGGTCCTTAATTGTCAGTTTCCAGGCATAAGTTGGAGGAGTCAGTAGTCATTCATTCCACTCATGATAGTCAACCATCACCTTAGCTATCTGACTATAACCAGTAACATCTCTTTAGGTAATAGATAGATATGTTATAGACGAATTTGAGGTGATATCTCTTTAGGTAATAGATAAATATGTTATAGACGAATTTGAGGTGATATCTTTTTCGGTAATAGATAAATATGTTATAGACGAATTTGAGGTGATATCTCTTTAGGTAATAGATAAATATGTTATAGACGAATTTGAGGTGATATCTTTTTCGGTAATAGATAAATATGTTATAGACGAATTTGAGGTGATATCTCTTTAGGTAATAGATAAATATGTTATAGACGAATTTGAGGTGATATCTCTTTAGGTAATAGATAAATATGTTATAGACGAATTTGAGGTGACAACTTTTTAGGGAATGGAGAAATAATATATTGAAGACTAATTTGAGGTAACATAATTTTAGGGAATGAAGAAATATATTATAATGATAGACGAATTTGAGGTAACATCTCTTTAGGTAATGGATAAAAATATGTTGTAGTAGAGGAATTTGCGGATGACTGATTTCCCCTAGGGTGTGCCAAAAAACAGACTCCTTCAGTGCACCACCTGGAGATTTGTTTGTTTGATGTTTAGAGATGGTGTACAGTCGGCGTCAAAAGTCATGTCGCCACACCCTCTAAGTCATGCCTGTACAGTATGGAAATATTTTGATAAACTTGACAGGATCGTAAACTGAAGGACCAGAGACATATATTCATTTTGCACCTGGATATTGTAATTCTGTATGGTGAATGTATTTGTTTGTTGTAGTTAAACCTTTACAAACTGATAATAGTAGCAGTAACTAAAGTAATGTTAGTAGTAGTAGTAGTAGTAGTAGTAGTAGTAGTAGTAGTAGTAGTAGTAGTAGTAGTAGTAGTAGTAGTAGTAGTAGTAGTAGAAATAGAAATATAGTAGTAGAAGTAGTAGTAGTAGTAGTAGTAGTAGTAGTAGTAGATATATGTGTGATCATAGCTGTAGTAATGGTGGAAATAACGTGTGTGTGTGTGTGTGTGTGTGTGTGGATGGGTGTAAAGGTGAGGTGGAAGAGGTATAGTCGTAGTGGTAGTGGCAAGGCGTTCAGTGGCAACCCCCCAACCAACCTACTCCCCCATTCCCCCTTGACGAGTGCCCCCCCCCCCTTACTCCACCTCACCTTCACCCTTCTCCCCCCCTCTCCTCCTCCTCCTCCTCCTCCTCCTCCTCCTCCTCCTCCTCCTCTCGGGACGCCCCCACGCTAGACCAACTCCCTCGAGGAACCCAGGTAATTTCAAAATCGAAAATATACCATTTAGATGCAAAATTTTCGCCTTTCCTGGGGACTTGGCCGAGGACTTGGTCTGACTGAGGACGCTAGGGAGTAGGAAAGTTTGAGTGGAGGGAAGATGGAGATTGTGGGTATAGGAGGGGAGGCAAAGGGTGAGAGAGAGAGAGAGAGAGAGAGAGAGAGAGAGAGAGAGAGAGAGAGAGAGAGAGAGAGAGAGAGAGTGTGTGCATGTGTTATAAGAAGGGTGTGTTTTCAAGATATTTACACAAAGAGATAAATAAAACGACACTTGGATGGAGGATGAGTGTTGTTTTGTCTGAGTGAAAGATAATCGAATAATATATTGGCATATAAAATTACATAGAGACAAAGGTATTACCTCTCTCACCGTTCAAACTGGGTGAGATGGCCCCTAATGCTAATGGTATGTAAGCCTATTAATCAGTAGGGAAAAAGTATAGCAGAGAGAGAGAGAGAGAGAGAGAGAGAGAGAGAGAGAGAGAGAGAGAGAGAGAGAGAGCTCTAGGGAGAGATGCCGGGAGATGGAAAGAGTGAGGGAGAGGGAGATGGTGAGCATGGGACTGGGAAGGCTCAAGGGAGAGGCGCTGGAGGGAGGAGAGAGAGAGAGAGAGTGAGTGAAAGGGAGAGAGGGAAAAAGAAGAGAGGGTGAAAGATGGAGCAGGGACGCTGAAAGGAAAGGGGATGCATAGATGAAAGGATAGATAGACAAATAGACAGAGATGGAAACAAAGGTAAGTAGGTTGTGATATATATATATATATATATATATATATATATATATATATATATATATATATATATATATATATATATATATATATATATATATATATATATATATATATATATATATATATATATATATATATATATATATATATATATATATATATATATATATATATATGATCCTGTCCTCTATTGATTCATATATGCAGTACTTATTCTAAAGTTTACGTTGGTTTAGGGTGTTACCTTAGGCTAAGTCAGGATAAGTTGGGTTTGTATATATCAAGTCAAGTCGGTAACGAAATGGAACGTGATGTGAGTTAATTTTTCTTCTATCTGTCTTGTTTACTTGTTCAAAGTCCGTTTTCATCATTAGTTAATATTGTTGTCAGAGTGTCAGCATCATATGATTTTCTTCTCATCATAAACAGAGTTGTCAGCATGTTGGCAGAGGTGCAGCTGTCCGTATGTTGTCAACTTAATGGACAGAGTGTCTCTTCCAGTATCGTGTTAGCACTATGGACCTTGGTGTTATCAGCATGTTATCAGCAGGGGTCCAGAAGTGGTGTCAGCATGTCCACACCCTGGGGCAGAGTTGTCGATATCAGCACGTTGTCAGCAGGAGGTCTATAGCTATCTCAATATCAGAGTGTTGTCAGCAACATAGCCTGAAGCGTTGTCAATAGTCTTTAACAAGGGTTCCGTAGTCAGTGTTAAAACGTTGTCGGTAGAAAAACCTGAGGCATCGTTGTCAGTATTTCCTGGACCGTGGTCAGTATGTTGTCAGCACTTTTAATCGGGGTATCGCTGTCAGCAAGGGGCCCATAAATGACGTCAGTGTCAGCACGTTGTCAGCTGGGGTGGTCGAGCCAGAGCTGTTACAAAATGGAGAGAGAATTATTTTGTGACACAAATATACTGTAGAAAGAGTCCAAGTTACGTGTCGTGATGGAAGGCAATGAATAATGGCCACCAAAATCCCCTCAGTGCTTCAGGCCAGAGTATGTACAGTGTGTGTGTGTGTGTGTGTGTGTGTGTGTGCCTGGGGGGGGGGGAGGGACTGGGGCGTTTAGGGACGGTGGTGGAGGGAGTGATATGAGTGTAATGTGTGTGTCTGTGTGTGTGTGTGGTGGGGGGACTCTGGGGGGTTTAAGGACGGTGGTGGAGGGAGTGATATGAGTGTAATGTGTGTGTCTGTGTGTGTGTGTGTGTGTGTGTGTGTGTGTGTGATTGGGGGGGGGGGGACTGGGGCGTTTAGGGACGGTGGTGGAGGGAGTGATATGAGTGTAATGTGTGTGTCTGTGTGTGTGTGTGGTGGGGGGACTCTGGGGGGTTTAGGGACGGTGGTGGAGGTAGTGGTATGGGTGTAATGTGTAGAGGGGGGAGAGGAGGGGAATGGAGATATAGAAGTAAGTGTAGGGGTGGGTATGGAGCGGCTGGGAAGGAGTGTTTCATCTCTAACAGTTTCAATAAGTAAAGGTCCCCCTCACCCACACACACACACATTCCCCACACCCACCCACACCCACACACACACAATCCCTCCAACCTACCGACACCCACACCCACACTCATACACACAAAATCCCACCCACCCACCCACTCCCACACTCATACACACACAATCCCACCCACCCACCCACACCCACACTCATACACACAAAATCCCACCAACCCACTCACACCCATACACACATAATCCCACCCACCCACCCACACTCACACACACACAATCCCACCCACCCACCCACACCCACACACACACAATCCCTCCCACTCACCCACACCCACACTCATACACACACAATCCCACCCACCCACACCCACACTCATACACACACAATCCCTCCCACCCACCCACACACAATCCCCCGCCCCCCCCAACCCACCCACACACACACACACACACACACACACACACAATCCCCTCCCCCCAACCCACCCACACACACAATCCCACCCACCCACCCACACACAATCCCCCGCCCCCCCAACCCACCCACCCACACACACACACACACACACACACACACAGCCTGAGAGTCAATCGAGTCCCAGCGCGCATTACACACTCTACGTAAAGGAGTGAAATATTTATCAATGTGCTTGTGTCTGTGTGAGCACCACTTTACATATTTCAAAGCCAAGAGATTCTCAGATTCCCTCCCAATTTTTAGATTTGCGTTTTTCAGTTTTGATGCCAGATTCGTCAATTTTAAAGTGGACACTGTTGTTGTTGTTATTGTTGTTTTAAGTGTAGTTTTTGTTTTTGTTGTTATTATAGCCATTGTTATTGTTGTGGTTGTTGTTGTTGTTGTTGTTGTTGTTGTTGTGATTGTTCTAGTTGTAGTGGTTGTCTGTGTTGTTATTATTGTTGTTGTTGGTGGTGATGTTGTTGTTGGAGTAGCTGTTGTCAATTTATGGTACTTTACACGTTCTATAAATTGAGACAGTGAGCAATGACACGTATATAGATCACTGTATATAGTTGACCGTGTGGTTTTCCGAGTGGTTTTTATAAGTCTATCGTGTGTATCTTTGTCCATTATAAAGTGTCGCCCTGGATCTGGGGTCTGTTGTGGAGGGGACTAGACCATACGCTTTCGATATTTATTTGAGTAGCATTTTGGAACATTAGTGATGGTTTATTTACATGAATGCCCTTACCTAGGATCTCATTACATATCATAGAGGCAATATTTATAAGTTACTGTGGCCGTAGAAAGCCAAGCGATGAGGTATTGTACTTGGAGATATTGTGATGTTTTTTTTTCTTGGTGATGTTATAGTGTGTTAGTTAGTTAGTTGCTGAAACTTTTTACTGATATTTATTTCGAGTTCTGTGCATTGCCGTGTTCGTAACTTTAAATTAGAGTCCTCTGCATTGCCGTGTTCGTGACTGTAGATTAAAGTCCTCTGCATTGCCGTGTTCGTGACTGTAGATTAAAGTCTTCTGTATTACTTTGTTCGTGACTCAAATTTCCAGGTGAGTGAATCAGTGTTGGTGACTTTATTTCCCAGTGTAGTGCAGTGTGTTTGGTGTTGGAAAGAACTTCTCTTCTCTGTCTCCTCTTCCTGCTCCTCCTGCGGCAACCCTATTCCCTTCCCTTTAGGGTGCTCCTCCCTATTTCTCTAGGGTGTTCACCGACCTCCCCTTCTCCCTTACTCCCTTTTTTTTGTCTTCACTTCCTTCGTTTTTCCCCTTCCCTCGGTTCTCCCTTCCCGTCTCTTCTTCCACTTTCTCCACTCCCCTGTCTTTTCTCCTCCCCTTTTCTCCACTCCCTTCTCTTCTCTCCTTTCCTCTGCCCATACATTCACACTCTCGTTTCCTTCCCTTTTCCTTGGTTTTCCTTCCCTTCCCCTCCTGTACCATATTATTCCTTCCCCTCTCTTTGCTCTCCTATCTCTTTCTGAAATGCAGATCTATGTAGTCCAAGTCTCCTCTCCCAGCTATCCGACTATAGAAAATGGTCCCCCAAACTCCTTGTCCCCTCCTCTATCCGACCAACTCCATCTGCCTACATCTGCCCTGCCCACCTAAACCCGGAAATTGACAACCCGCCTCTCGGACAAGAAGGGCCGGTACGCTGTCCCACACCTGTCCTTGGAGGCCCTTCTTAGAGGGAACAGACTGAAATAAAATTGTCTGTCTGAGCAGGGAAAATGATCACAGTCGGTACCACCAGACAAACACAGCACAGGTTTAGGTTGGCTCGACACTCTTGTTACTGTAAACTGGGAGTTACGTCAGGCCGAATTTTAACTGATCTTGGAGTGCAAAACAATGTGCACCAACTCCAACGCATGTAGAGGTATATGGTCCGGAACATCCCAGCCGGTGGTACACTAGAACAAATGTAGCACTGTCGGGATAGGTCGGAGCACGAACCCAAAAATAAAACTAGAATCCAATTTTGAATACTCACATGATAACTAACCCAGAAAGGACGGGCATCACACTGACTCTTACTTTACCCTTCTCATTCTTCCTCTTTCCCCTCTTCTTTAAATGAACTTTGGTGTCTCCTTCAACTTTCCCCTATTCTCATTTGAAAGAGGAGTATTTAAACCGTATCATTGTAATATGAAAAATAGTATTGTGCAGTGGAACAAAGTATTCCGATTATTTTATGCTGTCTTTTATCTGCGTCCTATCTCATCCCGCTTTTCTCCTATGTCTCTCCTTCTCCCTTGCCTCCTCCTGTTCTCATCATTTTACCTCCCTTCACTATCATCCTCTTAACTGGTGTTCTCTCAATCCTACTTATTTCGTCACATTCCTACTTTCTCCTCTTTTCCTTTACCTTTCCTGTCTACCTGTTTCTCCCTCCTACACTCAGCCTTCATCTTCTCTCCCTACGCTTCCTCTTCCTACTCCACCTCTCTCCCTTTTCTTTACTCTATTATATTTCCCACTCTCCATATCCTCTCCTACATCAGGCTCCACACTTTTTGCTCAACTTTCTTTCCATCCCCTCGTCTCTTCTTGTTTCTCTTTACGGTTGCCAGTTTAGCGGGTTACAAAACTAAAAATATATAGGTGTTGTCAGCACTCAGAATCATATACGTATATATTATGTTAAGTCATTGTAGTTGTAGTTTATTGCAGACGTTATGGAAGTATGTAATAATATATTGAAAGTATGAAATTTCAGCTAGTGTTAAATCATATTTGCACGAAAAAAGCAATATAATCTTTAATCTAATTACCAAACAGATTCTAATGATATCGGGGGCATAAGCTCGTTCTAAGAAGAGTAAAATCGTTCTAAGAAGAATATTCCTTCACGCTGTTGCCACTCGGGACATGTTGCCTGCTAATTCGGTAAGATTCTATTCTGTGAGGTCACAGTTAAGAATTTTTGCCCACCCTTCTAAAAATGTTCTGTATACCAAACTCCAATGAAATAACACTAGTAAACTTATTGGCTGAAACAAATTGGCAGAGATTAGTTTATCCTCCGTATGATCGACATTCTATAAGTGTAGTGTAAAGGAACTATTGATCACTACTGTACTACACCAACCCCTGCCTTGTTTTCTTCAGTCACTTCTAGCGATTACTAGTTTAACGTTATTATTTCCGGCTGATATTACAGTATATAATGTCCATTTTTCGATATTGTGAGCACCGTTATAAACATCAGAATTATTGATAGTGATGGTTTATGCCACTCATTACTGGCACTATTTTTTAATCCCTGAATTGACCATTACCACATAACTATATTTTACCACATAAATTTATCACTGTCTTCATACAAAGTTCTTAGAAAACGTGATGTTATACAATACCGCTCGAATAAAGAAAACAGCAAAATTGGAATTATAGTGAGGGTCTCAATTCACCCCAACACCTGACCCCGCCTCCTTCTGAGTCCCCCTTCCCCCCCACGAGGTGCTGTACAAGGTGTTCATGGCAGTGTCTCATGTCTCGTGGGACGTGGCGCGCCGCCCCCCTCGCGTCTCACACTCCCCCTGTTCCTTGGGTTTTCTTCTTCACTCGAATAACACTACATTATGATAGTTACTTTTTTTTTATGAAGGGTATATTACAAAAAAATTATATGGTTTTAAATACCTCCTGCCACTTGGGTTTCCTTCACTCGAATAACATTATATTAAGATATATATATATATATTTTGATAGAGGTTATATATATTATTATAAGAAAATTAGATAGCTACCTGTTGCTTCTAAACTAAGTATAGAAACCGACATCAATACACGAGTACCGTAGGTGATTATATTTTCTTCTGACCTATTTTTTTGACAGCCGTTGTTTAGTGACCTTAATGTTGTTGGCTGGTGCAAGACGATTAAAAAACAAACTGGCCACTTTTTTTATCATAACATTTCCAAAATTTCAGACCTCCATAGAATCACCATTTTACTATACGTATATAATCATGTATGTATGTATGTATGTATGTATGTATGTATGTATGTATGTATGTATGTATGTATGTATGTATGTATGTATCCAACTCCTTAGCTATGCATATTATCTACATCTCTCTCATTATCTTCATCTTTCTCTCATTATTATTTTCTTCTTTTCCTTTCCTTCCTTTCCTTACTTTTTTTTTTATTTTTTTATGGTATATTGTTTTATGGGAAATTTTCTTGTTGCTGGTGAATTGGAAGGTCCCTGATTCCTCCAAACTGTGCCAGGAAACAGACGACCTTATTGTTACTTTAATGAGGGATCTGTTTCTTGGCATAGTTTGGAGGAATCGGTGACCTTCCAATTCTTCCCTCTATGCATGTGTGTGTGTGTGTGTGTGTGTGTGTGTGTGTGTATATATATATGTGTGTGTGTGTGTGTGTGTGTGTATTAATATGCGCTTCTGTTTTTGTGAGTTTGTGTGTGTGTGTGTATGTGTGGTGTGTGTGTATATGTGTGTGTGTGTGTGTGTGTGTGTGTGTGTGTGTGTGTGTGTGTGTGTGTGTGTGTGT
>JAWQEG010007799.1:0-36440 GCA_033782935.1 Petrolisthes cinctipes
ATACAATCCATACATCCATCCCATCCATCCATACATACATACAAACATACAGTAGCCTTGCCTCAGCTCTTCCATAAACCGAAGGTCCGGATATCGACGCCCCTATTCAGATCCGTTATCAGCAAATCTATATCCTTCCAGTCCTTTCCTGACGGAGGGGGGGTAGTGGGGGGGTGGGGGGGTGCGGGTGGTAGGGGGGTGGGGGGTGGGGTGGAGCTGTAGTACCCAACTATAACATAAGCTTCACACCTTCACCTCACTCACACAAACACACTTTATGTATGTATGTATGTATGTATGTATTTTATACCTTACAGATTCAGTGATAGTGTGTTATTGTTATTATTATTATTATTATTATTTACGTGGTCAAATGTATATCAATTTCATTTTATTATTATTATTATTATTTCCCTGAGTTTTTCTATCGTGCATAAAATGAAATCAAAACTTAATCCAGAGTGTGTGTGTGTGTGTGTAAGAGAGAGAGAGAGAGAGAGAGAGAGAAAAGGGTAGGGTCTGGTAGGTTCATCTGGTGGTGGGTGGAGTGGGGTGTGTATATTACTTCACGGCTTGTTTACCCTCCCCAGCTGACACGCCGCCACCACCACCATCTATCGGCGCCTACCCAAACTAGTCCCCCCGCTCACTCCTTTCTCTCGCTATCTCTATCTAGCAATTTGTCTGTGTAACAATTATCTACTTCCTTATACTCTTATCCTTCCCTCTCGTCCTTCCTCTCTCTCTCTCTGTCTCTGTCTCTATTCTCTCTCACTCTCTCTCATATCATTACTACCACCATTATCCCCTCCCCTCTTCTTTTTTCCTGTTTAATCTCTCTCTCTCTCTCTCTCTCTCTCTCTCTCTCTCTCTCTCTCTCTCCTACGCATATCGCAGCATCAGAGCGCAATGTGTAAAAAAGAATGTACACTGTAAACCATTCAGTGAGAAAGAATGAGTAAGATGCGTTTAGGACTGCAATGAAGAAGAGGGAAGAAGTCATACTCATTGTTATTATTATCATCATCATCGTTATTATTATTATTATTATTTTTATAGCTATTATCATTATCTTTATTATTATCATTATTATTATTATTAATATTACTATTTTAAATTTCATAGATATTATCATTATTATTATTTTTATTTTTATAGCTATTATCATTATCTTTATTATTATTATTATTATTATTATTATTATTAGAAATGAAATGTGTGCCCCACTAAAGTTATAAGCAGATTAAATACCTCAATGGATCTCAAGTGTTGGGTATGATAGCCAAGAAAATATAATGCCAAGGTTTTCAACGTTGTGTCCGAGTGAAGGAAGTAATAATTACATAAAAAGATACAGAAACCTAAGGATGCGTCACTCCACCCTCCAATCCAATCTACTTACTACCTGCTGCTGTCTTAGGTCATAAATTATACGGACCTCTCATTTGATGGGAGAACCTATTTTTTTTTTCTCTCTCTCTCTTTTTCTTTCTTCTTTTTTATTTTTTTTATTTATTTTTTTTATTTATTTTTTTTTTTAATGGAGGGCTACTGATTTCTTCTTAACTATCCCAGGAAACAAATCATTTCAAATCACCTCAGCGTTACTATAACTGGGTGATCTGTTTCGTCGTGACCTGGTTTGGAGTATTCAGTAGCCCCCCCCCCCCCTCCACTTTCACCCCCCCTTAATTAAGACTGGAGACGACCCCCCCCCCCCCCCCGCCCCCCGCCCTACCTCGTGTGTCCTCCAGGAGATGGTGGTGTTGTGTGGTTGGAATCCATGTGGTATCCGAATCAGAGAGTGAACCGTTGTAAGAAAGTATGTAGGGGCCTCTGTGCACCAAATGATGAATATTATGGTAATGATTAAGTGGAGATTGTTGATTCTTTTGTTGGTGAATTGGGAGGTCTCTGATTCCTCCAAACTATGCCACGAATCAGATCCCCTATTAGTACCACTGAGGGTGTCTGTTTCCTGGCATAGTTTGGAGGAACCAGAGACCTTCCAATTCACCAACAATAGAATCTCCCCCATTTTAAGAAGACAAGCAAGAGACGATGTTAAACTTTATATAAATACTACGAAAGAAATGAGACCCGTTGGCAAATGTAGCAACGAACTGGTGGAGTATACAGGTGTTAATGTGTGGAATGCAGGTGGTAGGCTACGTACACACTATCTGACATCCACACCTGTGCTCTCTCTCTCTCTGTCTGTCTGTCTGTCTCTCTCTCTCTCTCTCTCTCTCTCTCTTGATAGTAATAATAATAAATCATAATAACAACAACAACAATAATAATAATAATAATAATAATAATAATAATAATAATAACAACAATAATAATAACAAAAACAAACAACATCTCTCTCTCTCTCTCTCTCTCTCTCTCTCTCTCTCTCTCTCTCTCTCTCTCTCTCTCTTTCTCTCTCTCTCTCTCTCTCTCTCTCGAGCTCGTCAACTTTTGTATTCTTTTATAATAGGCATGACTTATATTATTGTTATAGTTTATACTGTTTAAAACCTTTGTTAGTGCAATAACATATTAATGATACACGAGTTGACGATGTAACATAATCATCATCATCATCACCTACGGAACATTTCATATAGGACCCACTACAGCAGACTGGACAAGACGGATCATTCGTACTCACGTTAGAAGAACATCTGCCCACCACCACCAAGCACCAACCAATACGTACCTGGAACAAAGACATTCATATTATTAACCTGCATTACATATTCAAACATGTGTGTCCTATAAAGCAATAGTTCAATTATTGTACAAACATTGGAAAAGTCGGAAAAATCGGACTACACTCCTTTCCTGGCTTCCTTTTCTTACTTCTTTCCTTCTTCGCACACCTTGTTACACATTCCCTCACACTCCCTTTACCCCTTCTTCCTCCAAGTTCACAACAAAACTCTTCTGCCCCCCACCCCTCACCCCGCACAACCTTTTGCAACAACCCACCCCTCCTCCTCGCCCATTTCTCGACCGCTAGGGACCCACTCACCAACCTGAGGTGGACCAAGGCGAAGTAACAGTGTATAAAAATCGTACAAATCGAAGTGCCTGTGTAGGATGTGGTGAGGTGAGAATAATACTGTGTGTGGTGGTGGTGGTGAAAGAAATACATAATGGTGTTGCTGGTGGTGATGGTCGAGAGAAGAATGATATGGTGGCAATAGGGAAAAGATATGTGGTCGAGGTTGTAAGAAGTGTGGTGACGGTGGGGGAAAGATCTATTTTTATTTTTAGGGTGGTGACGAGAGGATTAGAGATGGTAGTTTAGTGAAAGGAATGGTTTGGGAAGTCGGGGAGTGAGGTGATATCCTATTCAAAACTTTTTAATGATGTGAGACGCTTGAGTGGTGACGAGACGAGTTAGGGTGAGTGATGAAATGTGCAAGGTGAGAAAGATGAGGTGAGTGACAAGTGTGTGTGGGGATAAAAGTATGAGTCGTGAATGGTGGAGGGGAAGAGTGTTTGAATACTGATAAGTGTGGTGTGTAGAGTGAAGAATGAGAGGTACAGTAATTGGCTGAGGGAAAGATATGGTGATGTGGGGCAGAGGGAGCTCAACTGGGGATAATTAAGATGTTATGGTGCCTCTTGAATGTGTACTGAAAATAGTGAGGTGTGGAACAGAGTGTGAGGAGTTACAGGTAAGGAACTAGTGAGAGAAACAGAGTACCGAGTGAGGCAAGGAAAGTGTCAACATTTCCAGTGAGGTAAAGGGTGAAGTGATATTATTTATTCCCTCAATTAAACACAGAGGCTTCCCTAAACTGTACGAGTCTTGCTTCTTCATCAGTCAATCCAAGGTTTTTACTCTCCTCTCTCCTCCCTTCCTTGTCCACCTGTATCTCTCCTGCCAAATACACTGCAGTCTATACCTACCTTCCACCTGTATCTCTCCTGCCAAATACACTGCAGTCTATACCTACCTACCTACCCTACCTCTCTACCTACCTACCTACCTGCCTGCCTACCTGCCACACCACCCAAGTGTCTGTTTTCTATCTTCATGCAGTGTTATTTGTCTGCCTGTCTGCCTTAGAATTGAGGAACCAGCAGAACCATAGATGTGGTTTCTGTTGACAAGTCCGATGCCAACCGCGATCCCTCCCTTCCCTTTCCTTTACCCGTTGTCTCTCACTCACCCAACCTTTTCCATGAATACACTCACTCACTCTCTTACTCACACACTCACTCTCTCTCTCCCACACACACATATTCTCTCTCTCTCTCTCTCTCTCTCTCTCTCTCTCTCTCTCTCTCTCTCTCTCCTCTCTCTCTCTCTCTCTTTAATAACGAACACCTCTCGACCTCCTTCAATACTTGGTCTCCTTCCCCCCTTCCATCTCCGTTACCTCAACATGACACGTTCACCTCTACCTTCACCTCCTCTTCCCTTTCTTCCTTTCCTTTGCTTCCTCTATTTGCCTTACTTCGCTCCTTATATATACTTAAAAAATTTCATTCTTCCTTCACCTCCTCTTTCTTTCCCCTGCCTCTTCCCTTTTCAGAACTCCCTACATTCCTACCTTCCTGCTTCCCTATTTTGTCCATTCCTTTACTTTTGTTTTTCCTTCCTTTTACATCTCCATTACCTCGCTTTTTCTCCGCTAAATACATCTATCTACCTTTTCCCTTCCCCTCTTCCCTCCTTCATTTGTTCATCCCTTCCCTTTCTGCCTTTCCTCCACTCTTTCCATTCTCCTCTTCATCGTCAGCCCAACTTAACCAAAATCAACCACTAAAGTCAACCAAACCCTTACTTAACCAACCATCCTATCTATGCTGACCCAACCCATCCCATCCTGACATGACCTGGCACCACCACAGTGATCTTGCTCCCTTTCCCTCTCTTCCCCTTTAAGACCAAACTAACATGCTGGACCCTCACGTGGAAGAAGACGCCTATATGCTACCACGTATACGAAGCATGCATGTTCCTTCTTTTTCCTTCGTTGTAGCTGTTGTGCCTCTGCCTACAAGGTCATTTTGGCCTCGCACTGTCTTCTATATTCTGCTTTACATCAATATTCAACATCATCTTCCCCCACATTCTGCAGCAGGGAGGGGTAAGCAGTGCCACCCACCAATTCACAGGCAGGCAAGTACACCACAAGTTTATCGGCGAACTTTAGAATTCTACTATACTATACACAAACAATAATATAGTCCTCGAAGACCTCGGATACCAAAGATTCTGATGGAGTGCTTCTGTTGTGTTTGTGACTGTTGTTGTAAAGTTGCCAAAATATTAATTGCAATAAATAATAATGGAACTTTAAACCATAGTAATATCCATAACAAATTGTATGAACTATAAGCATGTAATACAGAAGGAATTATACATATCTTTCTGAATTACATAATTATATGATCCCTACAAACAACTATGGACATTAATAAACTTAAATGTTCTATTAAAAGTTACTGCAATTCATATTTTGGCAATTGTACATATAAATACTATGTTTTATTTATTATATAACCTATAATGAGGAACGTGAGGACTAAAGGCAAGAAGACCTCTTATCAAAATTATGTCCTCACTTGTGAAATATAATCTAAAACTTTCTCCTTCGTTATTTGTACATACGTTAAAATACACTTCCGTATCAGTGTATTATAAATAGAAGCATTGAATATTGAAGCTACATACAAAGAAAAACCTATAACGACGTAGAGGTGGGAAATAAATTTGTTGTAAATAATGTCTCTTCAAAGGCACATCCACGTTCAGATCTCTATATATATACACACACCCATGCAACTACACCAACATCATTAAAAAGGTAAGCACAAGGGGATTCTACCACAACAACATCCAATTCAATACACCGAATTTTTTTCTAGTTGACGACCTATAGAATATTACGAGACAGATACAAATTTTGCTTGTTATGAAATTGTGGCAAAAAATACGGCGAGTGATATTTTATGTGTGTGTGTGTGTGTGTGTGTGTGTGTGTGTGTGTGTGTGTGTTGTGTGTGTGTGTGTGTGTGTGTGTGTGTGTGTGTGTGTGTGTGTGTGTGTGTGTGTGTGTGTGTGTGTGTGTGTGTGTGTGTGTGTGTGTGTGTGTGTGTGTGTGTGTGTGTGTGTGTGTGTGTTGTGTGTGTGTGTGTGTGTGTGTTGGTGATATATTGCAGACTTTTCTCTGCCATGCAAGCCTAGCAACACGTCTGCTTCTAAGCCCTCTCACTCTGTCTGACGTAAACACACACACACACACAAACGAACAAAAAGAATCAGCTAGTATCTCAGATAAAATCGCTGAACAAATCATGACAGCACATATCCCATTACAAAATTACAGTCCAAGTACATGCATGCACACTGTCACAAAAGCAATCACACACACACACACACACGAACGCACTCTCTCTCTCTCTCTCTCTCTCTCTCTCTCTCTCTGAATTCCTAGCTAATATAATAACAGTGAGTGTATCGTCTTCAACCAGAGTAAAGGAACCATCATCACATTAATGGACAGAGAATGTTTTAGGAGACACTAGGCAAAACGAATCTTCTTTTCTGTCAATAAAATACAACAACAACAACAACAACATCAACCACCGGTACTACTACTATTACTACTACTACTACTACTATTTTACTACTAATAATTTTACCCCACTGTGACTGGAATTTCAGGGTGGTCTAGGTATCAAAATTCCTTCTCTTAATTACAGTCCTTTACCTACACAACCAAACACCTCAAAGATGAAGGTACAGACAGTGCAGGGAATGTTTTCTACGGGACCAAACAACACTTACCCATTTAAGGACCCTCTCTGTGGGACTGAAGTGGTGTGTGTGTGTGTGTGTGTGTGTGTGTGTGTGTGTGTGTGTGTGAGAGAGAGAGAGAGAGAGAGAGAGAGAGAGAGAGAGAGAGAGAGAGAGAGAGAGAGAGAGAGAGAGAGAGAGAGAGAGAGAGAAAGAGAGAGAGAGAGAGAGAGAGAGAGAGAGAGAGAGAGAGAGAGAGAGAGACTGTACAGTATATAAAAGCCAGTGAGTCATTTTGTGTGTGTGTGTGTGTGTGTGTGTGTGTGTGTGTGTGTTTTGTGTCTCTGTATATTATGTTAATGAACATATGTATATTTGTGCTTACTAGTATTACTGTGTAGTTTACTGTGCGTACATGCGTCTGTCTGTCTGTCTGTCTGTCTGTCTGTTTTTAAGTCCCAACATGTGTCTGACTTTGTTAATGACTGTGTGCGTGTTTATATCATTATTTTGGTCCTGTGTGTGTGTGTGTGTGTGTGTGTGTGTGTGTGTGTGTGTGTGTGTGTGTGTGTGTGTGTGTGTGTGTGTGTGTGTGTGTGTGTGTGTGTGTGTGTGTGTGTGTTCAAAGGTAGGCAAATATATACCGTAAGTATAATGTAGCACGATTTTGATTATTTCAGAACATAATGTACGAATCTGCAAGTGTAACAGCGTTTGGTGTGTCTGTTTGGGTCTGGGTAAGAGATGTGTTTGCATATTTATTAGTGTGTGTGTGGTGTGTGTGTGTGTGATGGTAAGTATCTTCGAGAGCTTGTCCTTGAAGGAAAGGGCGCATTGCCTAGCTGTGTGTGTGTGTGTGTGTGTGTGTGTGTAGTACATATGACTATTTTCGTGTATGCTTCCTTACACCTGAGTGAATACAACTTTTAAGCGTTCTTGAGAATAAGAAAGATTAAGTCAGTCTTTTGTGTGCGTGTACATGTGTTTGCGTGTATAACGGTACAACTTCAATGTGTTAAGTGTCTCCTTCCCTCGACTTTACTGGGCCATCCCTTACTTTATTTCTGCATTTTGAACACACATCTTTGTGCATAGCCAAAGCAACTATACTCTGTTGGCAACCATGCACCCCTAACCGAATCAACTTACAACGGCAAGTGTAACGGAGATGCTGCCTGCCTCTACTATCTGACCCCCCCTCCCACCACCCAGCCAGCCCCAGAAGTCCCCCTCCCCACCCAGCCAGCCCCAGAACACCCCTCCCCACCCAGCCAGTCAGCCCCAGAACACCCCTCCCCACCCAGCCAGCCCTAGAAGCCCCCCTCCCCACCCTGCCAGCCCAGAAGTCCCCCTCCACACCCAGCCAGCCCTAGAACCACCCTCCACACCCAGACAGTCCCAGAAGCACCCCTCCCCACCCAGCCAGCCCCAGAATCCCCCCTCCACACCCAGCCAGCCAGCTCCAGAACCCCCCCTCCCCCCTCCCCCCAGGAAGCCCCGTCTGCTACATCCCATCTATACCTCCCGGGAGTAAAACATGGAGCAACGAGATGGTCCAAGTGTAGTGGTGAGAACATAGTGAGGCCGTTCTTAGTGACGCAGAGTGGTGAAGCACTTTCTTGACGTGGACTGGGAGAGTCATATCAGCCAGCCATGAAGAAGGGGAAGGGAAGGGAGAGCCAACGAGAAAAAGATACAATGAAAATGTGACAAGAAAAAGGGAGGAATAAAATATTGGAAAATGAGGAAGTTAACATATGAACCTATATGTATATTTTCAAATGTTACTTGAAGAAAATGCTGTATAAAATTTACATTGCAGTCTAGACAGTCAATATTTAATTGTGAAGGCAACTTATAGGAAAATGAAGATAGCAATAGCAGGAAGGTGAAGATATCGAGGTTATAGGATTACATGAGAGCAATGTTGCATAGAGGAGAGAATAATTGAATTTCAGTAAATGGTCAACCCACCAGACACCGAATAGAGGTTGGGAAGAGGGTGAGGGATATCAACCAAGGAGATTAAATATACCAACCAACTGCCCCAAACCTAATAAATGTATTCTGGTATATATTCCATCAGTGGACTGCATGGGCTGGGTCTGTAAAGTTGTTTCCCCCCTTCCTTCCTTCCTTCCTTCCTTCCCCCAACTCTCATTCAACACACACGCGAGGCAATACAGACCCACGAAGGACTTTTATAGAGGTCAATAACTCCGGGTGTCATTGTGGCTATGATTATATGAGTGAATGTGAGAGTACACGAGTAAAAAAAAAAAATACTAAAGTTAGACGGTATTGTAGATAAGGTACACACGCCACGTTTAACTTAATACATAACACTTATAATATGATACAACCCCTCAGTACTTCACATCTGCTTAAATCTTCAGTTCTGTCGTCCAAATCAACAAGAAACTTTCAATGTCTGATCAGAAAGGAACGATAAACATTGGTAGAAAGAAGTGATGAAAGTAAGAGGAGAGATATAAAAGAAAAATAAATAGAAATTATGCAAATATGAGGCGAGATAAAATAAAGAGAATTGATGAAAAAATAACAGGAGAGGAAAAAGGAAAACACAAAGGAGTCAATACGAGGAAGATAAAGATATAATTATGAGAAAGATAAGAAATGGGAGCGACTGAAACGCTACAATAAAACTTTCACGACAATAACAGGAACATAAACAAGAAAAGAGGAGGCAGCAGAACAGTGGAGAACAAAGGTGAATATATTATATCATTATGAGCACAACTTGAGAACAAAAGAAAATATAATGTGAATACAGGATGCTACCACAATTATTATTAACTTGAGGAGCAATATAAGACAATGTAAGTACCAGTAAAATTCTTAAAAAAAAAAAAAAAAAAACACACACACACACACACACACACAGAATAAAGAGGAAAAAATACATTACAAGCCAAAGGATAACTCGTTGGCTAATAAAAAATAAATATCAATGAAGAATGAGGGATTTCTGACAGGAAAATGTGTTTTATATAAGAAAGAATCTCATATGACTTGTATGTATGTATAGTCACTCACATTAGTCCTTTCTTATGTTATTATATTTACAAACACCAACTCAAATATGTAGTTCATTTGAGCATCAGAATCTCCCTAACAAACCGAAGTGAATAAACAGAGTGAACTGGACTTTTGCCTACGACTGTACACCTAAACTCTCTGTCCAAACTGACACCAAAAGAACACGAGGCACGGAAAGAAAGGTCAAGAGGTTGATCTGCTGCCATTGTGGAAGTGATAAGGTGCCCTACACTTAGTAAATGTAAATACTGTGTGTGTGTGTGTGTATGTGATAACGTGCCCTACACCTAGTATATAGTGTGTGTGTGTGTGTGTGTGTGTGTGTGTGTGTGTGTGTGTGTGTGTGTGTGTGATAACGTGCTCTACACCTAGTACATACATTGTGTGTGTGTGTGTGTGTGTGATAACGTGCCCTACACCTAGTACATACAGTGTGTGTGTGTGTGTTTGTGTGTGTGTAAAGAATTCAACCCCTTGCCTGTCTGTACTCTTGTTGTGTGTCTGGTCTGATGCAAACAGTGTGTAGCAACACGTCTGGACACTCACCCATCATAACCACTGTACCACTCACTCACTCACTCACCAAACACAAGAAATATAAAGGTAAATTTAGAGGGAGGCATATACACTACAGCACCACACCCATAAATGTCTCGCTGGACGACTTATACAAACCCTAGATTTTTTTTTTTTTTTTACTTTTATCTGGCTCGTACTAATTAATTCCAGCTCCGGGAAATGTGTTCTTATCTCGATCTGAACAGGAGGGAAGTAAATTATCACTGGTGTTAGACTACAAGATATCCGTACAAAGTTACTACCTATAACTACATATGAAGACAAAAGGCAAAAAGACTATGTATGTATGGTGTGATCACTTTCTTCATTGAGTAGGGCAGGTATAATAGTCTCACCTGTGACACTGATACACAGGCACCAACAACAAACATCATGCACTATTTCTACACTCGGTACAACCACTCTCTCCCACTTGGCATTAACATAAAATACACACATACAAAAGGAGAACAGTGGGGCAGCGGGGTGAGAAAGGGGTATTGTGCGTGTCTCTGCCTTACACCGATAACATTATATGCTAACTCGTGGCGACATCGAGACAAAACAACCGGCTGGAGGGGTGATTGTATCAGCAGCCCTAGCAGGTGTTATTCCCAATGTCTCTCACGTTATGGGGAACTTCACGTGTTTTTGTGTTTTCAGTAAAGGTTAACTCGGGTAATACGAGGCTCGGTGTGGTTATAAGATGAGCGAGGTTGTGTTGAAATTAGTTAGGCTTCGTAATTTTTGAAGATTATTCATGTTAAATGGATTTTGTTATTGGTGCATATTCCGTCAACATGGCATCATGTGTCTATATTCCTCGTACCATTACTAGCCTTCTTACTCTCGACATTTAGGCTTCGAAGATATGAATGATTCTTAATAAAATGATGGAATACCAAATATATTACTCCATTTCTGAATGCATTTTATGGAAGTATGAAACACTTGCCAACTGACTGAATCACTGAAGTGAAATTAAAAAAATGTGATAAGAGGTTGTATATGACATAGTTTGAGGGATGGAGAAAAGGCTTATTGAAATGATAAAAAACGACAGATTCCTCCAAATTGTTTTACCACAACACTCATACTGATGGTAACTATTTCATGGTACTGTTTGAAGGAACCAGTTTTCTCAATTAGTTGGTATTAAAAGACTCCTAAGTTATTATACTACGATGTATAATAACACACACAGTTCCCACATATCATACAACGTGGCCGTCACAAACCCTGGATTTCCGTGTACAACTGTGCACTGTGTGACACGAAAGGAAGCCTCACAGTGACCGTATACAAGTCAGTGTACTGACCAAGAGGGGGAGAGATGGAAAGGCAGAAAGTTTGGAAAACATGGAACGGTGGTGAGGAAATACAGGAAAGTTAAGAGACATAACTCTGAATAAGGATTGGGGCACAAAGTAAAGATAAGGAAACGATTATAATGATAATGAAAAACAGGTGAAATTACCGGCTAGGATGCGAGAAGGATGTAAAAGAGAGATAAAAGCTAGTTATATCTTATGAGAAAAGAGGCAAGTAAGACATTGTACATGCAGAGCTCAAGTTGCTACCCATCTATACACTCCAGCTTACAATATCCTCAGAGATAAACCCTCCACGTGCTGTCTGATATACAACATGATTGCTTCCATTAATCCTTCAACAAATCATACAATTTTTGATCTATTATCTCATCTAGATGCTCTAGTCAGGGAGAAACAAATAACTTTTAGGCTCAACATGGAACTTCTGACCTCGACTGTACGCGGCTATCCTATACACTATATAGGCATCACAGCAGACAGAATGACAGACAGATAAGGTATAATATTTTTCTGAACTCAGCTATGCCCACTAATCCAGACCACGTCAGACGTCAAAGAGTAGAGCTATACTGACATTATAATCACAGGTGTACTATTCAGGATATGTCATTACGTCCCCTTCTCAAAGATGTATAGCTGTAGGTGTCAGTACAAATTCAAATGTGTGTGTGTGTGTGTGTGTGTGTGTGTGTGTGTGTGTGTGATGACTTTTGGGCCTTAGATTACAAAGAAAATTATGCCCCCCGATAAATATAACAAAAATAAAAATCTAAAAAATCGGTTGAGACACAAAGTAACTTCGGATCAAGGTAGTCAACAAACACACACACACAAAACACACACACACACACACACACACACACACACACACACACACACACACACACACACACACAAAACACACACACACACACACACACACACACACACACACACACACACACACACACACACACACACACACACACACACACACACACAAAACACACACACACACACACACACACACACACACACACACACACAAAACACACATACATCACCAGCAGCAGTATAGGAAAAGGAGACAAGACGAGAAGCACGGATGCCATACAACAGTAGCAGCAATAAGAAAACATTATCCAATTACGACATTCTCACGATTACCAAGTGGAGGGAAAGTGGAGTGGTGGTCGGCATCGTGGAGTAGCTAGGTGGACAAACACAGACAGACAGGTAGGTAAATAGATAGGTAAATAAATAGGAAGGTAAGGTAGGTAGGTAGGTAGGTAAGTGGGTGTATGTGTAGGTAGATAGGTGGGTAGGTAAGTGGGTAGGTAAATGGGTGGGTAGGTGGGTAGGTAAGTGGGTGGGTAGGTAAGTGGGTAGGTAGGTAGGTAGGTAGGTAGGTAGGTAGGTAGGTAGGTGGGTGTATGTGTAGGTAGGTAGGTAAGTAGATACCCTCACAAAATGATACAATTCGGGGTGCATGTTTCTGTTTTGTTTTTACTCGTCGTCGTTGTGACAGACAGTCATTCACAATATAGATACAACACCAACATGCAAACTCAGAAGGCAGCAACAACAGCAGATGACGACGAAGAATAATCCTGTCTCTATGACGAAGAATAAACTTGTCTATCTATTTCAGTGGTTTTCTTGGCAGTAACATCAACACTACGACAAACGCACAGTAATATTTAAGTAAGCACAGCATATTAAAAGATAAACTCGTATAACAGAAACATGATGTGATGAATGCAGTTCCTCTGAGTCTGTGCGTGTATGAGTGATTCACAGAGCAATTTGCAACAAACACGCAATATCAACTAACAATGTAGATCAGTCCATCTACGCAAACAATAACGTGTGGAAATAAATCAATGTACCGATGCTGAATTAGTCTATGTGAAATTATATCTTACAAGAAACTGAATAATTACCCAAAGACTAATGTTATCAATAATAATAAACATGTTCATACAGAATAACCAATTAGTTAGCTCCGTAGTAGAAGACAATGGTGAGGGTTACACGTGTAATATTCCTTGAAACACACAATGTTTAACTCTGCATTAATGACGAGTAAACTCAACCCAGAATAGAGATCACAGGGCCAATATACTTTTTTTTTTTTATTCAATCCACAAGAGAAGCAAGTCAACAAACACGGGAACTGAACCTCGGCAACATATGCTTATCAACAAGAAAATGTCCAAACTTCGTTGTTTGTCTGTTTTCATGTACCACAGGGGGTAAAATTAAGTTTAAAAATGACACCTACTCGTACACTTAGGTCGTAAGATGGAAAGGATTTGTTTCTATTTATACAGAAGAGTCTAGAGTGTTGCAAGCAGCCTCTGTACTGACCAAAGCTATTCCATCAGCAGGTCAGGAAGGAAGACAATGGTTAGTTACCTGTTTGAGTCACCTCTACGTGTATCAAGCTGGACTCTAGACGTCACTCAATATCATGTAAGCATAAATCAGACCATGGAATGACACCAACACCAACAACAATAGACAGTTTAACAAAAGGGTTCGCAAAATGACAAGCAGCAGCAGTCTAAGTCCCAAGGTTACTTACGAAATATCAACGACAATGAAAGTATTTGGAAGTTTACAAGAAGCAGGACAAGACAGGACAGGACAAGCCGAGTGGGGACAGTGGGATCAGATACATGTAGATCAAGTTGTCGCAAGAGGCTAGACAAGATAACACATAAAAAGACAGAAATAAACTCCACTTGCATACAATGAGATTACTCACGGCAACAACATAGTGTCACAATATCATAATTATATAAAATTTTATAGGTTAGGCTTCCAGTAACTGAGACGATCAAACATCTGACTGAGGCGACTAAACATATGACTAACGACCAAACATCTGACTGACGACCAAACATCTGACTAACGACCAAACATCTGACTGAGGCGACCAAACATCTGATTAACGACCAAACATCTGACTGAGACGACCAAACATCTGACTAACGACCAAACATCTGACTGAGGCGACCAAACATCTTACCTATCAAATGTGATTTACGTAAATAGACTAAAATACACCATGTGACAAGGGTAACATGTGCATCAACTGAGCCTGAGAGCCTTTAGTTGGAACTTTTTTTGTACTGAATGGTCGAATGCAAAAAGTTGATTCAGTTGACAACAGAGATCAGTTTAATGTATATATAGTCTGATTTGTGGAGAAGTATGGATGGGTCTTTTTGTCCTCTTCACCCATAAGTTATCATATACCATAGCATAATAATTCAACTCAAACATTAACCATTTACAGGCGATGAAGGGGTCGTGAATTTTGCATCTGTCTGTGTCTATTAGCACTCGGTCGGGTGACTCAGACTACTTAACATTTTCAATTGGTAGAGTCAAGTGGCGTTTATTGTATTTTTGGCTTCAATCCCCTGGTGATTCACTTGTAATAAAGTGTAATGTTTGGTCGTGTTAGTGGGAACTGGTGAAAAGTCTTAAAAAAATTATTAGTCCTGAACGAAAGGCTAACGTTAAGGTGGTAATTCTCTTTTGGTACATTGGAGTGCTATGATTCCTCCAAAGTATGCTAGGAAACAGGACCAGAGGAGCAAAAATAATGGTGTTCTGTTGCTTGGAATAGTTTGGAGGATTCGGTTGATCCAGATTTACCAACACAAGACTTCCCCCTTAAGGGAGGCATTTATTATGGGTCAATTGGGGTCCTAATGATTCCTCCTAATTTGGCCAGGAAAATAGAGATCACTTCAGCATGTGAATATGGGATTTGTTTTGTTTACATAGCCCAGTATGGATAAACCAGTAGCCCTCTAATTCCCAGACATAGGTTAACACTATCCCCTTAGAAAACTTAATGATGTTGTAACACTATTGAAACGCAGATATAACAGACACACTTTTCACATAGCAAATTGTACATGTTGTTAGAATAGAAACTGGTTCAGAATGTAACTTTATCTGGTCATATTAGCATTATATAGTACATGGGATGGACGAGAATTTATGCTGCTGACTGTACTAGCAAGGGATAAAGTGGTCCACACATATACAATATATATAATATTATATATATATATATTTTTTTTTTTTTTAAGAGGGGGGGGGAAGAACCCTACGCTTACACAGAAGAGCATTTGTTATCTATGAAGGGGTGAGTAAATATTTGTGTAGTCTGATGAAACAGTGATAAGGTGAGCTCTCCCCCCCCCTCTCACTCTCTCTCTCTCTCTCTCTCTCTCTCTTTCTCTCTCTCTCTCTCTCTCTCTCTCTCTGTACTTTTGGAGTGCCGCTAAGGACGGACACACACATACACACACACACCCCTGACCGACGACTAAATCAGTACAAATTTAAAAGTTGTTGTTGGGTGAAGATACATACCCTGCATACTGGCTTGGTACTGTGACTGTTGTTGTGTGGCTGTCTCCATAGTACAAGTTAGTTTAGTACGAATAGAGAATTTACATATGTACCCAAAGTACAGTAAATGCATTATGTACTGTTTACTAGAATCTCCACTAAGGAAGGATGCATACAACCAGGAAATCCTACCCACAATTGTTTAGGAAAGAGTTGGGGTGCATATGGTACAGTTGGAGTGTCTTTTTATGGTGCTACTACAGCGTGAGATCTACCTCTATATAGCGTGAGATCTTACCCCCCCGTTTCAACTATAGCGTGAGGAGGTCTACCGCAGTATCGAACTATAATATAATATTGTATGTGTATACATATTTATTTAAACCTTATATTATCATTTATATATATATATATATACTATTTATATTTATATTAAAGGCAGATAAGTAAAAATAAACACGCTATCAAATACAATACATACATTTATTTTAGCGATAAACACTTCGTATATCTTCTAGGAATGACACGAATAGATCATTGGAATTTTTTCTCATCATCTTCCAGCAAAAAATGATCAACATGTGATATTAGTTCTAACATTTCACTCAGGCTCAGGTTGCAGTGCAATTTATTGTTCATGTCTGTATAATGGAAAAATTTATTTCCTTTACGAACAGACCGTGTGGTTTGACACCCCTTTTGAGGACAACGTATAGTACAGGCTGGAATTCTCCTCTGTTACGCTTTCGTTTTTCCTCCATGACAGAACCGTATTTATGGCATGGATCTGCTTGTTGAACTGTATCCAGCAGATTGTGTTCTCTTAAAAAGGCGACTGCTGTTTCCTCTGTCAGGATGACTCTTCTATAAAACCCCTTCAGCAACATTTTGAAGTTAACTGGTTCAGGCCGAGGAGGATTCTGATTTAGGAGCTCCATTTGCTTCATTTTATATGTGAGACAGATATAAATATCCAGACCTGATCCATGTTAGACCTCACCTGCCCTGATGGCCAAGTGAGGGGAGTAGACCTCCGCGCTGCACCTGGGTAGACCAAGACCAATAACACTATAATCTTATTGGTCTTGGGGTAGACGACATATGGTGGTAGACCTCACGCTATAGTGGCACCCTATTTATGTTAGTTTAGGAGTTTGTATAGTTTGCTTCACCAGCCTAAGGCCAGCAACAGTCTCGGACCAGGTTGGTTATGCCTACTTAAGGGGGTAATTCACTTTTGTTACATTGGAGTGCCATGACTCCACCAAAGTATGCCAGGAAATAGGACCAGATGAACAAAAATAACGATGCTCTGTTGCTTGGAATAGTTTGGAGGAATCAGTTGCTCCACATTTGCCAACACTGTACTTCCCCCTTAATTACTAGTTGCTACGTGGTCGAGTGTTACTGTATTATCCATATTGCGTTACATGTGTTACTATTTTGTCCACAATGCGTTACATGTGTTACTATTTTTGTCTATAATGGGTTTTTCAGCCTCCCACCACCACCACCCTCCACTCCTTCCACGCTACACCTTCACCCAGCCATTTTCCCACTCTCTCTCACTCAACCCCCTCATTACTGCTCACCCACACGCTCTCGTTTCTCATAATAATTCTTCTCACCTCATCAACCCATTCTCACACGCATCAATTTGGGGATTTTCTCACATCCCCACTGTCATCATCAACTCTCGCCCTCAATCCATTATCTCTCTCTCTCTCTCTCTCTCTCTTACCATGGCTATAGACGTCTTTGCTGGTGTGTGTGTGTGTGTGGCTTGGAGGAATGATGGCTGTGAGGTGTGCAATTCATACATGCATTAGCAACACATGCCAATTTATATCATCAGAGACATTATGGAAGACGTTATATGTCAAAAATGATAAATATAAACAATGGATTCACACGGCAGCTTTAACGAATAATAATCTATGAGGTTAATATGTGACAAGCGAGTGTTGTAAAGTTAACATCAAATTTTGAATACCGGAGAGAGAATAATTTTTAAGAAAGGTGGATATTAATCTCTATTCCACAGACACAAATACAGTGGTACCGAAAGAGATGAAATGGGAGAGTGTTTTTAATTAGGGCAAACTACGGCGTCACTGTCTTCTACTGTCCACCAATCGTAACCGTACAACACACACAAATCTAGGACCAATACAACTCGTTACCGATACATAGCAAGGCACTAACTGAGAGCACCTACGGTATCATAACAAGCCCGTCTCCAACAACACCCTCGCTCCTCCCATACGTACATAAGGGCGGCCGGTACCTTGACTTACTGAGGGAATATGAGCTTTGGAGTTGAGATATGAGGGACTCTGTGTACATGCACGGGAAGTCCCTTATCGGCAGCTCATGAGGCTCCTGATTTACAGTTTTACGTAATTTTTATTTAATTACCATCAATATTGCCCCAATTCAACAATAACCATCGAGAATTGGAGTTTGAACGATTATTTTTCAGCCCGAATATGGTTCTGTATTCTGGTTATTTGGCAACAGCATGAACACCTGTGGCAGCAGGTGTCTTGGGCTGAACACCTGTGTTGGGCTACTTCAGTCCTGCTACACTCTCAGATAATCTCACTCACTGTTTGACTGTAAAAGCTCCAGCACCAGAAAAAAACAATTAAAATAAAATTAATAATTCTGCCATATCTATATACAGTAGGCTACACCTATAAGTTAGTAAAACAGTGTGTCCCACGGACAGTGTAACGTAATCATTTGAGCAATACTGTGATGAATAATTACCTAGTCATTATACCAGTACAATACAACAACACAAAAGAAACAAATACCAGGCCATATAGGGCATGTGGTGTTATTCACACAGGGATAGTGATTTTATAGTCCATACTCATCAGCTGCTGCCACATATTCATGAACATCTGTTTAAAGATGCACAGACCTGAGCAGTCTGGAATTATATTCCACATTACACTTATTTCAGAGGAGGAGGAACATATCCTGAAAGAGATGTGTGTGAAGGCAACTAGTGACAAGGATGGATAGCAAATGTCAAACCCCCTTTCAGTACACCACCCAAGGGTGTTGTCAGTCACACTGTGGACTGAAAATATCCCATGACTAAGATCCTTAGCTGGGGTATATTATAAGACAGGCCGGATGAATGGTATCGGAGAACGATCACGTGTGGGCGGTGTCAGGTGAGGGTGTGGAAGATAGAGTTACCCAAATGCATACATGTTTTTCTTGTTTTATTTACACTGCTTTCTGATTTGGACACAGCTTTTCTAAAGATATCTACAGTTCCTTACTACAATCCAGGCTAAACTTTGCTAAGGTCATCACCAAGAAAATGAAGTACAGTACGGTACTGCAGTGGCTACAATAACTTATAAATACCAACATTATTAAAGAGCCCAATCTTTCATGTTGGAAAACACCACACTGACCATACTGAACACTTGCTACTTCATTGTCCTTACAAACTGCCAGACAAATTACATCAGAGCCAAACACCCAAATTTGCTTCTCCTCCAGACCAATATCATGCTTCCAATATCTAAAATTAGCTTTTCATATACAGTACCACTTTGCATCAATACTGTCTACTTCCCCTTTTCTCCCTCTTCAGTTCAACCAGTAAACCGAGAATAGTAGCATACAGTATAATAGGTTACTGAATAAAGGGGCAGCCAATAACTCAAAAATGATAAGAACAGGTAAATATAACAATACTGCCATGGAAAGTAAGAGAACCTTTGCTTGTGATTTTATCATCAATTATGAGCTTGAAATATGACCACTGATTACAGATTACAGGTATAAAATCTGGAGGAATGCAAGCTCACAAAACCTCTGGTCTATGAGGTAGGGAGAGACCATGAACTAAAAAGATTCCATCCATCTGGTGTATCTTTGGTTGCAACCAGGGAATGTCTCACTGGATACCATGATGGGTGCAACAAAGGGGCTCACATACCATCCTCTTCCAACTCGATAACAGTTGGCTCACTTCCCATTCCACAATTCCCTCTCAGATATATAGGTCGTCACCTTTACATACCTCTTGCCCCTTCCAATTAGCTATTTTTTTTATGCACCTGAGGATTAAGCATTATTCATTTACAGTTCTTATCAATTAAACCCATAACTTTCAACAGTAACATACTTTGGACTTGGGTTGAATACTGGAATCTTCATTAGTTTGTAGCTAAAGAAAACAGTACATAAATTTATCAGCAGCACTTACTATGAGAAAACAAGAATTACTTATATTTGTAATCACTTATGAGGGTCCATAATTTAAATTTAATATACTAATACTCTTGAATCTGAACAAATGACCAGAGCTGTGCATCATCATTCAATGATGACATTGATTTGTCAGATTCTAAAGTATATAAATCTTAGTAAAATTATTTGTTGTTGTTGAGGACATCATGACATTAACTATTCATACAATTTAGTAAACTAAAAAGTTCATCTCAATTTATGGATGATTTGATGCACTATTTTAGCCACAAATGAGGTATACTGTACTACAGAGTGGGTAAGGAACTTCTAAAAGACTTTATAGCTACACTAAATAGTACCCAGTACTTCTCTACAGAAAAAAACCTTCACTTGTGTAAAATTCACTGTATACCTTATAGCACCAACAAAATGCACCTTACATCAGAAAAAAAGCATTAGTCTAATGCCTAATAATTAGGAAGAGTAGAGTCATTCTACCTGCCATGGCTCCCAAATATTAAGCGTGTCCATACAGGATTTTGTATGCCGAAACGGTTTCGTGCGTTGCCAACAGAGTCCATTAACTGATTAAATCTGAGTAAAAGTTCTGGCCAACCTCCAAATGTACTACTCTTCCTCTCTACCACCCATCACTGGCAGTCTAATATGGAAGAGTTATTGTTTGAGGCAATTCTATCTCTATGAATCCAAAGTTTTATGGAAAGGTGAAAACCTCCCTCAGTGTAGGAACTGTTTTGTGCCAAAGTTTGGAGGAGCTAAAAGCCTCAAATTTGCTGACAAAATCATAGCCACTTAAAATTATACAGAGCAGTACCACAAAAGACTTTTCACTTCATTTGTTACCCACGAAGAGAAACACTCCCTCTCCTCCTGTACAACTCAACAATGTATGGTGTAATATATATAATTCTCTTTCTCCCCCTCTGTCAATAAAAGAAACCCTAGTCCATCCCTCGCCCCCTTTCTTTCCTTAGTTTTAGATTCAATAATCAAGTCCAGTACCCTGCATACTGTACAGTGTGATCAATTGTGCAGTCATGTAACTGGTCCTGCTTCTCTGTCTTTCTGTCTCTATGTTTCTTTTACCAAGACATCACAAAAACAGATGTACATAATGCATATGTATAAACAGATATTGGTCCTTTTAGGTAAAATACATGTACTGTATATGACAGGGTTCATGTATATCACACTTCATGATATTTTGCTAAAAATAATTTCACTATCACCATGACAAGTGTTTACAGAGTTAACACCACAGGGTTTATACAACTGATGCTGCTTTAATTGGCTTCAGTAGGTGTACAATAATGCACATGAAACTTTGACTGGTTTGACATATTCAGATGCCTGCAATTAAACCCTACATATTAATTTTGTAAGTGGATATAATTCTTTATAGTACAGTACTGTATACAAATATATAACAAGGATGTGATTTCTGTATACAGTATACAGTACCCTTAAAGTACTCAAAGAAGTATTCAGAACTATAGCAAAATATAAGCTGTTTAAGTATCAATGTGGAAAGCAATTTAACAACAATATAAGATCTGACATTAATTACAGTTCTCCTATAAAAATAAAATTAACTGCACATATTGTACACATGAAATATGAAACACTGCTTCACATGTGACAAAATATAAATGAAAAAATAAGGACATTAACAAAAAATCTTCATCATGAAAATTTTTAGGCATGAAAATTCACCAAATAAAAATCCTCCCCACAAAGACACACTACTGAAGATGAAATGCCTCATAATAAAAATTATATCAATAAAATGAAATATGAGTCTGCCATGCAAGATGAAAGCACTGACAACAAGTAAATCTACTTCCAAACATAACATAAATGAAATTTTATTAATGGTCCTGTACTCACCTCTCGTCGTATCTCCGGGAGTGACTGTTCTTGCGTCTGGCGATGGCCTCAGACTTGTTGACTCGGTGCTCACTCTCGTAAGTGGAAGTGGAGTTTGTGGAGGACACCTGAGAGGTCAATAGGGTTGCCATGCTTGAGGTCACTTTGCTAGTAGCCGAGTATTCTTTCACACTCAATGCCTGTGTTATGTCCTCTCGTAACCACTCCTCCCGTTCTTTTCCTCTTAGCTCTTCCCTGCCTCTGTCTTCACGTTCTTTGCTTCGTTCCTTCGACGACCGTATTGGCTCTATCTGTCTCAATGCTTCAGCTAGATCATCCTTAGCCTTAATGGGCTCGACTTGTCTCAGTGCCTCAGCTAGGTCTGCCAAGTGGTGCTCAGCTTTAAGAATCTCGGCCTTGAGTGCAGCATCACCTTTGTGCTGCTCATCTTTGTGTCGCACTGGGTCAATGTCACGGATGGAGTCGGCAATGTCACACTCTGGGGCTTGTGGGGTGTTGACTGTGGTGAGTGTCACGTCGTCTGTACAAGGAAGGGAAGCATGAGTAAGATAATTCTGGGCAAATGGTTGAATTGGGTTACACTTACTTCTGATGAATTATATTAAACGCAAAAATCTATCAAAAAGACATAACCACAGACAGAGACACAGTCTGTGATGTGAGAAAGAGTAAATTTCTCCTTTATTTAACTAGTATATACTGTTAACATTCTTTAACATTCACAGTTTCATTTGACAGAAAATAAAATAAAAAGAAACCAACAACGGCCAGGTATAACATGTGTTAGAAATTGATAAATCATATATTAATTATTACACGTACTGATAATACCTCATCAGTTACAAAAACTATAATCTGTGTAAAAGCTAGAATGCAGTAGATTGTTAACAGTGATGAATATATAGTAACCATCAGTCAATATACTTCTCCAGTGTGCTAACAGGGCCATCATCTCATTAAACTCAGAGCATCTTTGACCCCTGTGAAACCTTGTCAGGTGAGCTAGAAAAGTTATTACTGTTCTACCTTCACCAGCCTTTAAAGGGAGAGTCTGTAGTCAATCCATATGAATAAATGAATGAAATCACCAGGAAAATTTGAAGATTATTAACATCAACAATTGGAGATGGCATGAGGTAGGCACACAGTGATTGTACTGGAATGAATAACTCTGTAATTCCAAGATGATGTTTGCCACTACAGGATTTTACTTCCTATATGAAGTACATTTATGTGGCATTAACCACCACATAACATGATATTACACCCTATATTGATGACACAACAACAGAAAAATTTCAGTGGCAGAACTATCCAACCTTCTGTACAGATTCAATTCAGACCGAATAAAGACATTCATAAACATGGTGAAGTTATTTCTTCTGAGGTATGATTGCTCACACTTCTACATAACACACATAACAATATTCATATTCTCTTTCCATGAGTTGTGAACCAATGGAGAAGTATATGATATCCAAATTTCAATCAGTATCAAGGTGACAGACATTGGAATCCATATTAATCATGAATCCATAACCTCATATTTCACATTTCAGAAATAGAACATAATATGCTACTGTGGCACTGACATATAGATGAGTGGTTAACTGTGTGAAGTCTGATTGCTGATGGGGCTTCTAGAGTGAATACATATTATTGCTTCCTATTCTATAAAACTAAAGTGGGTGGATACAAAAGGCAACTACCAAAGATTGGTATGGCAGATAAATGACAAAGGCTGCATAGACAAACAACAAATCACACTGTCATATATTACTAAGACAAAAATGGTCAGTGACAGCCCACCTGAGGATGAGTCAGAGGAATGGTCCGGCTCTAAGGACTCCGACTCAGGCTTCAATATTGACTTAATTTCCTTGGAGTCCTCTAAACTAGAGTCTTTCTTCAGGACTCCTCTCAGTAGTTTGGCTTCATGGTCTGGGGACCCAACAGGTGGAGGGAGGGGACTTTCGGATTTGAGGATGCCCCTTGGGTGCTCGGACTCGGAGAATGAGGCACGGCGGGAGTCTGTTGAAGAGTGATGCTTGAGGATGGACCTGGGACTGTCTCGTGGACCTTCCCGAGAACCTCCGGAACCATCACGCTTCAGGATACCTGTAAACAAACATAACCATTAGGATACGTTAATCTCAGACACAGTGTACATAATTTTCATTTCAATGTAGGAATGAAAGTCTGCAAGCAAGCATTCAGTATACCCACATCAAATTTTAACTTGAAAAGGAAAAAAAAAAATCATGTTAAGTCCAACAACCAGATTCTACGTCTGTACATAAGATTTCCTCTGCAATAACTGATGGAAAAGACTAACATTTTCCTAAAAAATATTTCTAATGGTGCAACCAGAGCTAATGTTCCTTCTCATATATCACTCAGTCCCTTAATTACAAGATTCATGACCACAAATATTGAGTGTTTCAATAATCTACACACACACACACACACACACACACACACACACACAGACCTTGTACTCAACTTCCGTGTTTCCGGCCTCATCCCTCACATGTCAGTTGTCACACACCTTGCAAAATACAACAACAACAACAACAACACTCATCAGACCAAAACCATATACTTCAGATGCTTGATTTTATGCCTTACAAGTGTGACAGCCGAGGACTTTTTTTTCTGTGTGATTATTAATGAGTAGTGAATAATTTTGCAACATTAAGCATACAATTGACATTCTGACCTACAAATGGAAGGACAAAAGCAAACTTTCTCGTTTATATTTAGATTTAGTGTTTTGGAACGGAGAAAATCAGTGGTAAAGCTGTTGTTAACCTGACTGATAAGCTGAAGAAAAATTAAACTGCTGACTATTTACTTATAACATCCCTATAACAGCATCAATAAGAAGAAAGGCGAGCATATGTAAGGATGATGTGAATATTGAATAAAGGTAATCTAGTCGGCAAATCTGCAGGAAACGAACGAATCAGGCTACGGTATATATACAGTAGATAGCCTATACTGAGACAACGTGCTTCATTGGCAATTTGGAGGCATCAGTAACACCAACACTGGTCCCATACGAGCCTAAAACACTATAACTCAGTGATATATATATATGGTCTACCCTTGAATGTCCTAACTTTTCTTTCGTCATCCATTCACCCTATATTTTTTTATATACTTGCCCTTCTGGTTTGATGGAGTCACCGAACTGATTACCAGAATAACCGGCCATGACTTTCTATCCTCGTGAGAATGGTGTTGGTTGCTCACAATACCAGGACCCAGCGAAACTCACCGTCATTTAAGAAACTATTTATGGCACCACACAATGTTTCCTTAGGGCCTAGGCGATCTTACGTGAGAAGTATAGTTTTTCCTTTATCATACGATGGAAAATTAACTTAATATGCATGCATACATATAGAAAATATTTACATGTATA
The DNA here is from genome assembly GCA_033782935.1 of Petrolisthes cinctipes. Classification (NCBI taxonomy): domain Eukaryota; kingdom Metazoa; phylum Arthropoda; class Malacostraca; order Decapoda; family Porcellanidae; genus Petrolisthes; species Petrolisthes cinctipes. The sequence goes on from JAWQEG010007799.1 coordinate 25,613, forward strand.
TAAAACATATACAAAGAGAAAGATTAATTCGGACAAATAAACAGATAATTCAATTCATGATAGATCTATCTATCACTGAGTTGTGTTCTCAGTACAGTCGACATGAAAACTGAAAGACAATAAGGAAGGAAAGAAAATAAGGAAGGAAGAAACAATAATAATGCAACCTCAACAAATAAATGAACCTAACCTACCCTAACCTAACCTGACCTGACGTACCCAGCGCCAGAGACAACACAACACAACATTACAGGATGAGGGTTGCAACATCTACTCTCTATAACACACACACACACACCAGACGCAACAACACAGTGTACCATGTGAGTCACTAGCCTGCTCCTTCAATCCTTTCCTTTACTCTCACATTCCTTATTTACTTTACTAACTCCTGCTTTCACATACCGTATGTCACCACGCACACATGTTATTGGACTACATACAACATTGGTAAAGGGACAGAGATAAATAAGGATAAATGTGGAGGAAGATTGATTGATGGATATAAATAGAAAGTAAAAGTTTGACAGAGAGAGAGAGAGAGAGAGAGAGAGAGAGAGAGAGAGAGAGAGAGAGAGAGTGTGTGTGTCGACCAGATATAACACACAGTTGGACAGACAGGAGTCGCATTTCGTAAGCCAAGTGTGACATTATCCCACTTTGCTCTCTCTCTCTCTCTCTCTCTCTCTCTCTCTCTCTCTCTCTGGATCTTTATGACTGAGTTCTGTCAACACATTCACTTCCTCCCTATCAGTCATGTACCAATCCGTCTTTCTATCTGTCTCTATATAATTTTCAGGCTTGATTTTTACCCCTTCTCCTCCTCTATATAGTAAGTCGTCCCTCATCTAGCCCCTTATCTCAAGTCTACTCACCCTCTAAGAATACATTGACAAAGTGGGCCAACAGGCAAGTAAGTCCTACCCACACCATAAAGTACCACGCCATCTCACCCTTTACACAACACCATAAATACTGGAGGGGGAAACTGTTCGGATTAGGCTATACACAATGGGAATGGGGTGGAAAGGGAGGACTAACTTATTATCACCGCGGGAAGTACCTTTGACTATATCAGGGAAAATGAAAAAGATAAGAAAAGGTATTGAGTGATAAGCTTTACGTATCTCTATCTCTCTCTCTCTCTCTCTCTCTCTCTCTCTCTCTCTCTCTCTCTCTCTCTCTCTCTCAGCAACCCAACCTCCCTCTATTCCATACACTCTCCATTACACTCAATCACAGCATGGCAACGAGCACTCAACACCGCCTTACAACTCCCCATTACTCCAACCTGACACTCTCGGCCATGTCCTCCTCATCCACTCTGCCTTTCCCTCCACTCAGTTACTGCTTCTGCTACTCCATCCACGAATGCATGCTGTTATGATCCAACCTCCCGCATGACGCCTTTATACTCTTGTGACTCCTGTATATCCTACTGCCAGCACCCATTTCAGCCTATATCATTTCACTATTTGAGAGCAACCCTTGAGTCGGTATTCATGAGGGTCTTTGGGGGGTCTCTCCACACCGAGGGCAGAACCAAACGTTTTCTGGTGTAGCCTACCTGGTCTTCTCTTGGGCTCACCACATCAAGGGATACCTACTGCAATCCACGACAAATTACACCACATATTGACACACCTAAAAACTTACCTGTAACTTATAAACACTGGAATGTATACAGGCGAAACGTGTACCCAAGGTCATATCACTTCAAGGGAATCGCTGCATTTTCGCCAGGATAAAAGAAACATAAAAAAATAAAAATAAAAATAATATAAATAAAAATAAAAATAATAATAATAATAATAATAATAATATTAATAATAATAATAATATTAATAAAAAAGTAAAAACGCACCATGCATCCACCCTCCACCTCCACACCACCCTACTACTGTCACCCTTCCTCCCTCCACCTTATCGCTTTGGGTGGATCCTCTCCCACTCTCATAACCTCATAACTTAGTACTTCCGTTGTTATACTGAAACGCCACAAAGGAAACACTAACATTATATTACGCAGCAAATATTAAACTATATCTAGTACGAAATATATTAATCCATACGTCAATATTAATGTAATATCAACATCATTATCATTATTACTTATGCATGGTACCAAACACATACAAAGTCGATTTAAACAGTTGCTGAAAGTATAAAAAGTTCCAGATAAACATTCTCTGTATTTTTCTTTCTTTTAATCATACGAGGTCATTAACATACACACACATACACACACACTAAAAAAAGTCACACCTTCTGCGTGATACAAAACTACACCAGGCATCGTACGCACCAGAACGCCGTCCGTCCTTGAACACTACCCAACTGCCCTACCATGTCCAAGAATGCAACAGATTATAGAGAAGAGAGGACTCAAGGCAAGCTAACTGGCCAATCATCACATGGGACCTCCTGCCACCACCACCACCAACACCACAACAACAACACGGGCAAGACTACACCTCTCGTTGTTGTTGTTGTTGAGAAAGACACGAGAGGGCGTCAACAGGATTAATCAGGAGGGCAGAATAGGGGATGAAGTAGGAAGAGAGGAAGGAGTGAGAAGAAAGAGAGGAGGAGGGAAGACAAGGGAGGGGAGCATAGAGTGAGGGGATGAGAAGGGAGAAGAGAGGAGAGGAAGAGAGAAAGGGAGAAGGATGGGGAGAAATGGGGAAAGAACAATGAGAGAAGAGAAAGAAAGTGGAACGAGAGGACAGGAGACCCTAAGTGTGTGTTTGTGTGTGAGAGAGTGAGTTCCCAAGAGTCGCTGTGACCCTCCCTGGTCTCCCATAGTCAAAACACAAACTCACTCACTCACCAATTTACCTAATCACACACACACTCCCTTACCCACTTTCCATATCACACACTAGCAACTTTCTCTTTCTCCCTCTACACACACACACACACACACACACACACACACACACACACACATTCGACCTTACCCAAACTACCCTAACAAACAAACTAAATGCTAACTCTCCTTCAGGTTACAATCTCTCTCTCTCTCTCTCTCTCTCTCTCTCTCTCTCTCTCTCTCTCTCTCTCTCTCTCTCTCTCTCTCTCTCTCTCTCTCTCTCTCCTGTGGGAACCCGAGGCTCATATGTATCCCACTCTTCTGTCTTTATTTAATTAAGTGTTACTGTGCTTTGCCGGCATATTCCATCACGGCGGGTAATTTGGTTTTACTTCACGGCATGATTTCCAACACATCCACAACCATCCACATCCAGTTTTATCCATCCACTTGGCAAACCACACGACAATTCACAACCACATCCATACTCACATCACTATCTTGGTTGTTTACACACTCAAAATACTATAGTTACAAGGGGCCCCAATACTGAACGCATGAATACCAATGTGAGTAGGTATACGAGTTTCAATTGTGTACCCACATTCTGTCACGAAAATCCCACCCAGGCACACTCACATCACATTCACAACACTCTTACTTCTACACTCATACTGACCCACTTCACGTCTGTATCTTTGTCGGCACCCACATCCAAACCTCTACTTTCAGCCTCACTCACTTATCCCTTATTCAATGCCATTTAGTTCTCTACATAACACTGGCAACACAAATAATATACTACGTCCCTACTCCGCCTTTACACAACACAGACAACACCACGGCATAACCATACTAAGGTACCTCCGTGATAACCTATACTGGGCGTTGCCAATTTCTTTCTCGGAGTCTGCTGGGATCCTTTTTAGGGGGCCATGAGCTGACGGTACACTGCACAGCTACCCAATTTCTCCATACTACGCCAGGAAACATATTAGTACCTCACTGTACAAGTAGAGAATAGGTTTCGTTGCATAGTTTGGGGAAATCGGTAGCCCCGTAATTTTCCGAGAACAGACGACCCTCTTAAGTATCACCTTTGAGGTCCTATTCACACCTACATCCGTAATGCATATTGTCACCCACATTCTGCCGGCCGAGGAAGTTACGCCACTTCACTACAACCGGGAAATTCCTACGCTCCCTTCCCTTCTTTATCTGTTTTACAACACATACACACACGCACTCGCTCGCATGTAAACACACGCATATACGTTCTAACTCACTCTCTCTCTCTCTCTCTCTCTCTCTCTCTCTCTCTCTCTCTCTCTCTCTCTCTCTCATACACACACATCACCTCACCCTCCTTCACCACCCTATGTGTTTGGAAAGAAGAGGTGTGTTGGAGCAAAATAAAAAAGAAGTGTGAATTGACGGGAAGGGGAGAGGAGTGAATATAGGAACAGGATGGGAAGGCACATGAATAGAGAGGACAGGCGTGAGTGATGGAAGGAATGGGAAGACGTGTACAAAAATATATGTGAGGGAGGGAAATATAAATGAAAGGCTATATAAGGTGTGCGCGAAGGTTAAGTGGCACGTGTGTGTGTGTGTGTGTGTGTGTGTGTGTGTGTGTGTGTGTGTGTGTGTGTGTGTGTGTGTGTGTGTGTGTGTGTGTGTGTGTGTGTGTGTGTGTGTGTGTGTGTGTGTGTGTGTGTGTGTGTGTGTGTGTGTGTGTGTGTGTTAGAGGTGAGGAAAGAAACATGCTTAATGGATGGGCAGCTGTGAGAGAAAATGGGACAAGTGAGAAGGAATGAAACAGATGTGTGAGTGAATAGGAGAGATGTTCTTTAAATGGCGAGAAAATGATGATTGAGCGAATGAAGGGGAGAAGCGAGAGGGAAAAAAGGATAGGAGATATACACAGTAGGCATGAGAAGTGAGGAACGAGACACGTGTGAGTTGTGGCCACAGATGTGTTGACAAGGCCACACCCCAAGAACAAGTTACATACAAATTACATGTGTTGAGGCGAGAGATACAACATACACCCAAATCTATTATGGTACGTACAGGGACTTTCCTTTCTTACAATATACCGTCCTGCATACACAAATATTATACTAGATTTGTGCAATTAGTCTGGTCAGGTCAGGTTAGGTTAGTTCATAGGTTTGTGTAGTTAGTTAGGTCAGGTTAGTTCATAGGTTTGTGCAATTGTTAGGTCAGGTTAGTTCATAGGTTTGTGGAATTGTTAGGCCAGGTTAGGTTAGGGTTTTCTGTAATTAGTCAGGTCGGGTTAGTTAAAAAGCAAAGGCTGGGCACGATAGTAAAATCAAACTCATGACAGGAGTGTACACCACAGACGGTCCTCAGACTATAATTATGTGCATCCGAAAGCATCAGTTGAAACCAAGGTCGTGTTTTCTCTTTCCTCCGCCACCAGACGTCATAGTGTTTCGTGCATACATACAACAACAACAAAACAATAGCCAGGAGGTGATCAGCTATTGCCATATTCAGAGCCAGTCTCCATTACGGGTATAATTGGTTATATAAAATGCATGACCGTCACCCCTTCCTTCATACCACAACGAGTCTTACAACACGACATGACTCACGCCCCTGTGCAAGTTTACATTCTCAGTGATCGCCAGCCAGTCAGTCAGTCAGCAGGATTCGAACACCAGAACGATTCGCACTTATTCACAACACCGAACAATACCAAAAATATTCATACTGAAGTTCACACACACACACACACACACACACACACACAATTCACTGGCAAACGTAACACTCACTGATAAAACCCAACAACTCCATAAACACTATTAAAAAAGTTGGTACAAAAACAAGCAACACACCGAAAACATATAATAATCCCCTGCGACCCGAATCACTACAGCACAAAATAAGAAAAGAAGCTACGTGTGTGTGTTTTCCCCGAGACTGAGAGTGAGAGTTAAGTCTGCCAGCTGGGATTCGTCTACCGCGGGTGGGCACAATCGCATACTTGCAGGTCATAGAAAGTGTACAGATGCGCAGCTCATATAAGGGAGGAGCTAACAGGTCACAGGTGTTCTCTCCTTATACGGTATTGGTGGGTCAAGAAGGTGGAAAGAGGCAGGCAGTCAGGCGCAAGGTCTGGGTGGATGGGTGGGTGGGTAGGTGGGTGGGTGGAGAAAAAGAGGAAGTTTTGGGAAAGTTGGGTGGGTGGAAGGGTGGAAATCTAGGGTAAGTTGGGTGGGTGGGTTGAAATTTTGCGTGGGTAGGGTGGGTTGAAATTTTGGATGAGTGGGGGATGCGTAAGTGGGTAGGTAGACGAGAGGGGAGGATTTTGGGTGTAGGATGGTAGAAAGGGATGGTTTGGGAAGAGGAGCAGAGGTGGGGGGGGAGGGGGAGGGATTTTGGGTTGTCGGGAGGAAAGAGGCAAGGTGGATGAATGATAACAGAAGGGGAGAAGGTGGCAAGAGAGAAATGGGAAACGAAACGTGTGAGGTACAAAAACAACAAACTAAAAGAAAATGGCACACGGAAGAAAGAAACGTAAAAACAGACAGAGATTGAGAAACAACACTACCACCACTACCACTACTACTATCACTACCACCACCAGTACTCCTACCACTACCATTACCAGTGCTTTTATCACTACCATTACCAGTACTCCTACCACTACCACTAAAACTACTACTATCACTACCACCACCAGTACTCCTATACCACTCCCACCACCTGTTCTCCTACCACTACCACCACTACTGCTATCACTCCCACCACCAGTACTCCTACCACTACTAACCACCACCACCACCTCAACTACTACCACCACCACCCCCAAGCCAAACAGTCAGCAGTGGTCAAACAGGTCGGGTGTGCTTCCATCTTACAAGCCACAAGTATATTAACAAGGATGAACATAATAAAAAAAAAAAATAGACAATGAAGAACGAGGTTAAGAGCGCCTACCTACTTATACGCCAGACCACGTACGTACACACACATATATATAGAGGCCAAGGTAGTAATATTTAACACACACTTAGCAATACTTAATGAACAAACAAGGTAGCAACAACACCACCAACACCAGAACATCCAATAATAAAAATCTCAACATTGGATAAAAAAGATAATGTCGAAATGCTGACTGACTCCACAGTGTGAGGTACTGTACCAACCAGATGCCACGACACACACACACACACACACACACACACAGACAGACACAGACAACTAGACATACAGACGGATAGACAGACAGAGACAGAGACAGACACAGACAGACAGATAGACAGACCGACAGATATATAGATACACAGACAGACAGGAATCTAGATGGTGATTGATGTGAGGTCTGAGGATTTGATATGTGGCCTGGAGTAATAGACTTGGACCAGACAGAGAACTTGGTATGGAAATATATAGCTGAATGCCAGAGTGAAATTATATCCTGTAGTGGACTAAAACATGAATGATGATGATGATTATGATGACGATGATGATGACAATATTTGGCTTATAATGACGTGAACTCAGGTTACTGCTTTCATCCCGGCTGTGTGATGCCATGATAGATAAGAGAACGGGTCTGTGAAAATAAAATAAGAGGTGGAGAAGGAGGAGTATAAGTGTGACCAAAAGAAGGAGAACAGGAGGAAAAAAATGTAAAGATTCAAAACACAAACAAGGAGAACGAGAAGGAAGAAGAAGAAGCAGCACGACGAAGAAGAATTAAAGGGGTCAGTGTCAGGGAGTTTAAGAAGGTGGAGTGGGGGTGGAGTGGGGGTGGAGTGGGCGGCACGAGGGGGTGAAATGAAGACACAAGCACCAGTTCCGTCTTTTGTTCCGGTGACACACACAGACACACACACACAGCAGCACACACACACACACACACACACACACACACACACACAAATATACATATATATACAGTAACATAAATACATATATACAGTAACACACACAAGCACGTGCGTACATGTAGCGCACGCACACGCACTCAAGCACATGTAGCGCACACGCACATATACTGTACAGTAACACACACACACACACACAGAGACAGACACACTCCTAACATACACACAGACATGTAAAAATATCAAACATACCCTAATTATATATATACACAAACATTATTATGCACATACATATGCACATGAACACACAGGACCCAGTGTCATACCAGTTCAGGGAGGAAACACGATACAATGGGGTCGTTACACACACACACACACACACACACACACACACACACACACACACACACACACACACACACACACACACACACAATGTTCGTTCTCTCTCTCTCTCTCTCTCTCTCTCTCTCTCTCTCTCTCTCTCTCTTGCAACACACACTTACACTATACACGAAACGTATGCAAAACAAAACAACCACACCACCTCCTGCTGTCAAATACACCGAATATTATATATCGGATATCAATGCTTTAACTTCCTTATGTACAGTACATGACAACATTAAATGAAGCTTATAGCCTATACACATCTACAGATTCAACACTAAATTTCAGAGTTTCTGGATTGGATGTGTAACTGTACCAATGAGTGTTGAACTTTATGGACCACAAGAACGAAGGTCAATGAAATTTTTTAATACGTCATCAATAGTTATTTATATGTTTTCGGTATGCATTGGTCCCCCTGTTTACCAATACTTTATTCTAACAAAATTAATGTACGCATAAATGTATTATTCTGTATATAATAACATGCATGCTTGTCCGTCTCTCGATATATATATATATATATATATATATATATATATATATATATATATATATATATATATATATATATATATATATATATATATATATATATATATATATATATATAATATTTAAGTGTGTGTGTGTAATGGATGGAATGGGTGATAATGCCAGGGTTAATGTACAATACAAGGAGAGGTTCAGTGACCTTGACCACCAACTCGTGACAACTTGATGTGTTTCCTGTGCCAAAGTTGACCTTCACAATATATAACCATCATGCTGTCACAAACACACACAAAACAACAACAACAACAACAACAACAACAACAACACACAAATTACCCTCCTACTCTAATACATCCAAGCACACAGCTCCCACACATAAATACACACACACACACAAATGCTCGCAAGCGCTCCTCCTTCCTTCCTCCCTTTCCCCGAGAGAGACGAAAATGCTAGCTAAAGCAGAGTGGTGTCTCCTTCTTGCACAATCTAGGTAGGCGCGGACTTCCGATATACAGGTAGTGAGAGGGGCCAATAATTTCCACTTTCCATCTCGCCATCTGTTGCCTCAATGTCCTTCCACGAGACACCTGGACACCTCATCTCCAGCAGTGACAATGGGTATCTCTTACAGGCCCAGTGGAGGTGATTTAGGGCACTGGTTTACTCTCAGTGGGTACAGGTGTGGAGGCAGGTGTGAGGAAGGGGGGGAGGAGTAGTAGTAGTAGTGGGTGTTGGGGTAGGACGGGGGGAGGGAGGAGGGCACAGGTGTCGAGGCTAGTGTATTCTGACGTCACTTCCGCCGCCCTCTCCTACCTACCTACTCTCTCTCTCTCTCTCTCTCTCTCTCTCTCTCTCTCTCTCTCTCTCTCTCTCTCTCTTCCATCCCCTAACCATGTAATGACCTCTGTGATTTACAACGTATCATTATGTAAATATAAAATGACAGACTGAAAAACAGACAAAAAATACAAATTGCCCTACACACACACACACACACACACACACACACACACACACACACACACGAATGTAGCCAGAAAAACATTACAGTTACAAATGGTCCCTATATACAAGCGATACTGACAAATCATCAACCTCCATAAAAAGACAGGTACTGTACGTGAATACTCCCAGCTACTGTTCTACACTCATTTACATACACGTATACTGTCATTATCTTAAATTTACAGATATAATTATAAGCCGTTTAAATAATTATACAATATGTGTTTATAACTTTAGGTGTTTCTTTACCATAGTTCTGTATAAACAAAAAATTGTACGTGGTTTCTGTAAGCGTCGTAAATTTGTGGGTATTGAGTAATTTTAACCATATCTCAGTGTTGCACCCTGGTTACTCACACAGGTAATACAAATATTAAGTTATTTCAAATGCATACCCACACATGGACTTTAATTTAGCTTCTTTAGTTGCCTTTATGTCAAATCTCTCTCTCTCTCTCTCTCTCTCTCTCTCTCTCTCTCTCTCTCTCTCTCCCCCTATTCATTACCTACATATCATGGGACCCCTGACCTACTTTCCAGCCACCACCGATAAGCCTGTAAAATGCATGTGTTACATTATCGTGAGACCTGCAGACTTAATCACGCGTCTCTTAGCCCAGCGGGGGATATCTTTTATTCAGGGGTGGGGGGTGCCTCGAAGTGGTGGGGGAAGTGGGAAGGGAGGGAGGGAGGGGGGTGAGGACGGCATAGTTGATGAGGTGAGGACAGGTGGAGGGTGCCTTGGTTGGTTGGTTGGTTAGTTAGTTAGTTAGATGGGAGTGTTGTTGATGGTGTGTGATTGATTGATTGATTGATTGGTTGGTTAGTTAGTTAGGTGGGAGTGTTAATTGTTGGTGGTGTGTGGTTGACTGATTAATTGATTGGTTGGTTAGTTAGATGGGAGTGTTGTTGGTGGTGTGTGTTGGGAAGATAGGGTAGGTTAGTTGGAAGTATGTCGTGAAGTAGGGTTTGTTTACATGAAGTGAGGGAGGAATGGGTCACTTCTACAGTACAATATATCAAAACAGGGGGACGGGAGGGTGTGATATATTTCCATATTCGAGGGAAGGAGAGAATAGGTTAGGTCTGTTAGTAATGTGATGTGACGTGATATGAGAAAATGAGTGAAGGGTGAGTAGGATGATTCTATAGATGACGGTGCGTTAGGTGAACTGTATACTTGAGAGAGGGGAAGTGGACGGCATATGAAGCAGGGAAGTCTAAGTTATATCCTTGGTGAGGGGGTAAGGGAGTT
>JAWQEG010007800.1:0-2500 GCA_033782935.1 Petrolisthes cinctipes
GTGACACTACCCCCCCCTCCCTCCCTCCTACCACCCTCTCCACTGTGACACTACCCCTCACTCCCCCCTCCTACCACCCTCTCCACTGTGACACTACCCCTCACCTCCCCCCTCCTACCACCCCTCTCCAGTGTGACACTACCCCCCACCTCCCTCCTACCACCCTCTCCATTGTGACACTACCCCCCACCTCCCTCCTACCACCCTCTCCACTGTGACACTACCCCCACCTCCCTCCTATCTCTCTCTCCACTGTGACACTACCCTCCCCCTCCCTCTTAATATCCCCTCCACCGTGACACTCTCCTACTTCTAAACTCCACATTTTATCTTCTCCCCTTGCCCCTTCCATCGCCTCCCCTCCACTGGGCTACTCCTCTATTCTACTGTACTACTCCCCTACTCTCTACTCGGTTACCTATATTTATTTCTGGGCTAAAACCTTACCGTGGTGGTGTACAATAACGGAATGGTGATGATGCAAGATGTTACGAGTAAAGACCAAGGTGAGTGAAAGGAATTGCTATACAGTACAAGTGACACCAATTATTGATATAAAAAATATTATTGATTTTCTAAACTGAGAAACCTGCTCAATGACTGATTTAGATGTAGAGAGTATACGGGTTATAATTTATTACAGTATTAATGGTATAGTTGAGAGAGAAAGTGTATGCCACCACCAAGCTGTTGAAACTGTACCCAATCAAAGCAAGCCAAGATAACCAAACAAACCAAAGCAACATAATTATATAACCACCTATACCTGGGAAGTTTGTTTCTTACGATAGTTTGGAGGAATTAGTAATCCTCCAGATCGGCAACAGTATCTATTATTACATTATCTCCTCAACCAAAAACAAAGAGTATATTGATCCTACCAAATATATTATAAAGCTTATATATCATACTATGACAATCTTTTAAGAGAGAGAGAGAGAGAGAGAGGAGAGAGGAGAGAGAGAGAGAGAGAGAGAGAGAGAGAGAGAGAGATAGAGAGGAGAGAGAGAGAGAGAGAGAGAGAGAGAGAGAGAGGAGAGAGAGAGAGAGAGGGAGAGAGAGAGAGAGAGAGAGAGAGAGAGAGAGAGTACTGTACCAATGTAATTCCTTTGTCCATACCAATCTGTACACGCTATGTTCATTTGTGTTTGTGTGAGTCCCCTCGTTATCAGTACCACCATCACCTCCACACACCTGCTGTCCTCACCACACCACCATCTTAGGGGCTCTGGGGAGCATCAGTTCAGTAAAGCTCTAAGTATGTTGTGTTATGAGAGAGAGAGAGAGAGGAGAGAGGGAGAGAGAGAGAGAGAGAGAGAGAGAGAGAGAGAGAGAGAGAGAGAGAGAGAGAGAGAGAGAGAGAGAGAGAGAGAGAGAGAGAGAGGAGAGAGAGCGAGAGAGAGAGAGAGAGGAGGAGAGAGAGGATGAGAGAGAGGAGACGAGAGAGAGAGAGAGAGAGAGAGAACGATGAGATGATATTTTTTGAAAGTTAGACTTGCTGTTTTTTTTATACGGTACAAAAACATTCACTATACGTAATGCCCATTTTCACCTAAAACGCATCTGTAACAAATATACTGTACGTGACTTACAACAATGCATTCCTTGTGTGACGGACACACCAGTTTGTTTTCCTAACGACTTGCAAAACGAGCACCAAAAACGGGTAACAGCATGTACAGAAATTGAAAAATGACTAGTATGAGAGTGACTTGTGGTGATGGGATGGATTGCCTTTCGGTAGAGAAGATAAACATTATGAATTATATAATAAAACACTCACGATTGGGTTGGATCCACTGAGCTCTAATATAACCATTGTAAAGGCGATGTACTCTCTGTGAGCCCGTGACCCCTGGCGGCCATATTGAGACACCGATAACAACAGCTTCACACAGGGGTTGCGGTAGCCCTAATGTACACTGGGTTGTTTTTCTTCTTTTATTTTGAATTTATTTGTACATATTCATATTACCTAGCTTACTATTATCAGATATTAATAGAACTGTGATGTAGCAAAAAGCACTGAACGTTGCAGTGGGAACCATCTTCCCATCTCGCATTTCTCATTTACTCACTGTATCTTGTTTAATCTTTTTCTTATTGGAGATTCTGAAACATTGATGATATTATAAGGAATACATATTCATACGACGTACATAGTAATCTACAGTAAAGGCTTGGATTTCCGTAGCAAAAAGTGTGTTGATACGTATTTAATTGTTGAGATAAGTGTGTTCAATATAATGGAAGTAACTCAGCCAATGACGTTAACTGTCTCTCCAGCTCTGATCCTTATTCCAATTTACTAAATCTTAAGGAAAGATGCTCGGGAGGGGATGAGAACATTCTTTCACAAATGCGGACTATTTTCACACGATCCTTTCATGAGCTCTATGTGAGGAATTTCACATGTATATGAGATTTTTTCAGAATTCTAATTTAGATTGAAATGCTGAAATATAAAATGAGCGTATCCACTGCAATATTTTTGAAACAT
>JAWQEG010007800.1:7500-25631 GCA_033782935.1 Petrolisthes cinctipes
AAAATATATATCTCACCCCATTAGGAGTTAACTCATGAGATTTTATTATTGTTATTAGTTGTCCCGAAGTGGCATTCAGATATTTCCTACGTACTCCCTTATTGTTTCAGGTAAAATGTGCATCGATACTTGTTATAGCTCATGCAATTTGTAAAAAAAAATTTAATAAAAAAAATTTATAAAAAAAAATATATATTTTTTTTTAATTGTTATAAAAAAAAAATAAAAAAAATTGTTATAAAAAAAATGTTATAAAAAAATGTTATAAAAATATTTGTTATAAAAAAAATTATAAAAAGAAATGTTATAAAAAAAAATTTATAAAAAAAAAAATTGTATAATTTTTGTATAAAAAACATTTATAAAAAAAATGTATAAACATTTTTTTTAATTGTTTTTTATAAATTTTTTTTATAAAAAAAAATATATATATATATATATATAAATATAAAAATAAATTATAAAAAAAAATTATAAAAAAAAATTCATGATTTTTTTTTATAAAAAAATAATTTATAAAAAAATTATAAACAAAAATTTGTATAATTTTTTTTTATGTAAACAAAAAAAAAATTGAAAAAAAAAAATTATATATTTTCTTTTATATATAACAAATTTTTTATATAAATTTTTTTTTTTATACAATTTTTTTTTTTATATAACATTTCTTTTTATATATGTTACAAACCCAGTAACTCCAGAGGTCGCCAAATTAATTAAAATGCAAAATCGTAAAAACAATACGAAGTTTATTTTAATATTAAACACATTTATCCCAAGAACATCAAAACACCATGAATTCATGTATCCCAAACCATTCAACAACTCAGTAGATTACCCAATAATAATAATACCACACTCAAGTTAAAGAGAATACAAAACCCTTACAATAACTTGACACCACGTAACCCTACACTAACAATAACACAAACAATAACAATAATAACTAATTATAATCCGAGTTCTCGTAATACACTCCTAATACACTAGTAATACACCAGTAATACACTCGTAAGACACCAAACTTAATAATAATAATACTTAACCGAATTAATGCCAGTCTGATACAATTAGTCCAGTTACAGAAGGGGGAGAAATGGGCCTCACACAGAATACTTAAATTTGAAGAATGCTGGAAGAATGACACTGAGCACCGGCTTTTCTCGCTATATATACTCTTTGAGAAACCTACGTCAGAGCCACAACACTCAAGGATTGGCTATCTTGTAAACTTGGAATGATCCTTGATTGGTGCAGACGGCCGAATATGTTAAAGAAGGAATCTGGAGCTTCATAACACACTGTAGTACACTAAAAAACCGACCAGGTCTTAGTCTCTCCTCGCATCCTTTTCGGGGTCGAACCAGGCAACGAGCAGTTGTGGTGTGATGTAGGTCTTCCAGTCCCGTAACATATATACAAAAAAAAAATAAAAAAAATAAAAAAATATTTATATAATAAATTTTTTTTATATAAACAAAATTTTTGTCCTGATCCCTTGGCACGATGAATTGCAACTAGCCAAGCTTTGATGATTTGAACAAATGTGTGTTGTAGGGAGACGCACAGTTATTGTTCAAAGCTAGGCTGTTTGCGATTCATCTTGCCAGGGGATCGGGACACAATTTCTGACCGCGAGTGTACAACAAAGGGTCATGAGAGGCCCTGATTTTTCGCATTACCGATCCAATATTAGTCGCATCGCTTATTTAAAAACCCACCGGACCACTCATGATAGATACTTTATTGATCAGTGTAAACAGTGAAAGTCAAAATTCGTGTCATCATTATGTCCCAGAGACTAATATTACTGTAACATACAACGAACCACATTTAAATACAGCAGGCCACGACTACTGTATAAGTAACTAAAAATACCGTGTAATTTTAATGAATATATTTATCTTCAAATCAGCAGGAATAGTTTCACAAGTCTGGCAACAATAACTACAACACACACATCTGATACAGTTGCAAGACCGGAAATTATCTCTGCTGTTTCTATTTATCTGTTCGCATATTTCCGAGATTTGGAACGAAGACACGAAGGTTTTTTTCTGTGTGTGTGACTCTACAATCCAACCGAGGTCCAATGTTAAGTTATTCATCAGATGTTTTCACCCAATGCTGGACACGACTATTGTTTTTGTGTCAATCCTTCCCAGTGATGCGACAGACTGCGAAATGTTACATCGTCGTATTTGGGAAATGTGGCAACGTCGTGATTGTGAAATTCGACTGAGATTCCGGAACAGCAATTTACAAGTTATATGACGATAAAAGAGCAAAGGGAAGCCAAACATCTTTGTATGTAAATATTTCTTGTTGATTAACCTTTAAATGGGCCTGTGATCGAAGTTTCTGATTCCTCCAAACAATGCCAGGAAACAAACGTCCTAAGCTATACAATGAGGTAACGTGTTTCTTGGTGTTGTAAGGAGGAATCAGTAGTCCCTACAACTCGGACAACAACACAGCCTGGGTCTATAAACAACGGCTAAATCATCTGAAATTTTATCTGACCACGATTAGACGATTTCTCATGTCTCAGTGAAGCACAAAATACATAGAAAAAATATATAACAATTACTCTTACAACAACAGCTTTCGTTCTAGATAATAGTATGCCCAGACTAACATTAAATTAATTAATATGGAACATGAAAAGTCGTGTCGTGCAAGAATTAAAGTTTTACCATAACGAACGCAGACCTAAAGGACACTGTACACCTACCAAAATAAAAAAATAAAAAATAAATAAACGATACATAAGAAAAACATGGCGGGTAACTCAAGTATACATTTTATTGTCCTAATGGTGAACTGCAGATATTTCGTTTAGTACAAAGCCAATTTTATCAGTAAAGTTTCTACTAATACGATGCAAGCAGCAGCAGCAGCAGCAACTCACTCATCAAAACCATACTTAAGAACCACATTATACAACGCCTGTGGCACTCTCCTGGTGTGTCGAAACTTGTGTTCGCAACTGTACATCAAATGGCGGCGGACAAAGGTTCTTACCGTGACTGACATTTGAGTCTTACACTCTTCCCCCACAAGCTTCCAACTTCACTCCTCACCTTATTCAAAATTCAGTAAGGGAGGAGTGGGAGGAGGAGTTATGCAGGGGAGGGGGGGAACGAGAAGTGGATGATTATTTAGGGTGGGGGGATTGAATGAGTGATTAGGAGGAGGAAGAAGAGGAGGAGTAGGAGGGGAGGTTAGGGGAGAGTGGAATTTGTGGGATGGAAGGCTGAGTACAAAGGAATAGTACAAATCAAGGCAAGAAGTATAATACCTCTTATCTATACATTTATTTTTATATTTATTTACTTATTCATTCATTAGTCTTGCAAGAGGCTGGTTGTGGTTAGTTCAGCCATAGAATTCTCGGTTACGATGATAAAGCATAGAGTAAAAAGGTGCACGCTCCCTTCCCCTCCCTTTCCCCAGAGTGCATTAAGAACAGGAGGAAGGAACATTTTAAAGTACGAAAAAAGTAGCACAGGAATTTTGTATGAGAAAATGTAGAGAGAAAGTGAGAGAGAATACATACCTAACTACTTTATTCTTAAGGGGGTAGTATACTTTTGGTACATTAGAGCCTCTTTATTCCTCCGAGATACGCCAGGAAACAAGACCAAGTTAGCAAAATTAATGGAGGCCTGTTGCTTGGAATATCTGGAGGATTCAGTTGTTCCAGATATACCAACACTGAATCATTCCTTTATCTAGCAAGCCTACAGTACAGTACAACTTTTCGTTCACATTTACCTGGAGTGAAGAAATAATTAAGTTGGAAGGGAAGAATCACAAGAAGTTAAGCCACGTGGGAAACAGAAAGATAAGGGAAAAGTAAAAACAGTAATGAGGAGCAAGAGAGAGGAGCAAGTTAGTTTAAGAGGGACAGAAACTGAGTGGAAGTGAAAGTGATAGCTGCCTAGGTGGGAAGTTAAGAGATTGATATGGGAGGGGAGGGGAGGTAATCAAATGAGAAGGGTTTAGAAGCAAGTGATTTAATTTCAGGTAAATGGCAGACTACTTTAAAACATAGCCTATATCTGAGTAGCGTAGCAGTTAGGGATCCATGATAGATCCAGGATAGTTTCTCACAACAGATTAAGTGAAAGAAAACCTAGACGCAGCAACGATACACTAGATAGGATGGTTGCAGAAACTGTGCACAAACCAAGAAGAAATTTAATCAAGAATTATAGTGGGCAATTCAGGCCAGGCGAGAGTTGAGGAATATACATAGTTGCTACATATTTAGTTTTTCTAAGGCCATTCCATGAAACAGAAACTAAAGTAAGATATAAACTAATATGGTATGGAGTGGATGCAGTAAGCAGTGTCAAAAAGTGCAAATCATTTCTTCCCTTAAGGAGTGTGTCCTGTCTGTATAATCCCTTGGGTAAAAATAATCTGAAGCTTTACAAACTTGCCCTGCACAAAAATATGAGAGTTGCCAAAGATAATACGGAGAATAATACTGTACTAAGTATAACATGTAGGAAGAGAAAGTGTGTCATGGATGATGAAACAGAACAAAATTGAGAATATTCTGACCACAACTTAAGAGATGAAGAAGTGAGCATGAGCAGGTAAAGTTATGTGCAGAACTCATAATTATAATAGATAACAGTTGGAGTGAAAAAATGGATACCAAAGGCTGGAAAATAATGAACAAATAAGCCTTCGTAGGTCAGGTCCTGTGCAGAACTAATAATATGTGGATAATTAAAGTGACCGAATTTTGACCCAGGAATGGAAAGAGTATCCAGGGCAGACAGAGATATCGGTGGAGAGAGTAAATCAGAAAGTTGGCAGGAGGAGTGGAGGCCGGAATGGACTGATGGCAGATGATGATGATGATGACAGTCCCGGAAACTTTGGGATGATCATTACAAGAGTTGGGGGCTGTAACGTGTGTGTGTGTGTGTGTGTGTGTGTGTGTGTGTGTGTGTGTGTGTGTGTGTGAGAGAGAGAGAGAGAGAGAGAGAGAGAGAGAGAGAGAGAGAGAGAGAGAGAGAGAGAGAGTTTAACCTTTCCCTGAGTGGTATAATTTTCATAAGGTCTCTTGTCGTGTGTGTGTGTGTGTGTGTATGAAAATGGCTTAGTCTGCATGGGTTCTTATCACTTCGGTGTGTGTTCTCTATTCTTCTCCGTTGCCATTTTACTTGGAATTGATGTCTTTTCGTTCTTTACTCTTCTTGCAATTGTTGTGTCTGTAAGTCTGTACTGTATGTATGTTTCTCACTGTTTCTTTGTCTTTGTCTGCTTGTCTGTTTGTTTCTCTTTCTGTCACTATTTTTTTTATATATATTTCTGCATTTTATCACAACTCATTCCCTTTCCATATCAAGTATTATATCCCATGTAATGTTCTCATTATTCCTCTCTTCGACTCTGTCTGTCTGTCTGTCTGTCTGTCTGTCTGTCTGTCTGTCTGTCTGTCTGTCTGTCTCTCTCTCCCTTCTTTACCGCTCACAAAATCTCATCCCGTTATTCTCACATTAAAATTATCCCTTTGATCTCGTTGCTCAAACTTTCCACGCAGTTTAAACTTAACCTTTTCCTTGTTCCGTCAGTCATTTCAGAATTATATATTTCTGTCTCGGTTTTGCAGCTTTTCTTCTTCTCCTTTTATTCGTATTTACTTTGGATTTGCTTCTCACAAATTCTATGTTTTCGTTTTATATTTCCTCGTGAGTCAA
This sequence comes from Petrolisthes cinctipes, assembly GCA_033782935.1. Lineage (NCBI taxonomy): Eukaryota > Metazoa > Arthropoda > Malacostraca > Decapoda > Porcellanidae > Petrolisthes > Petrolisthes cinctipes. Next base: position 13,221 of record JAWQEG010007800.1, read on the forward strand.
AAATACTATATTGTAATCATCAGACATTGTGTGTATGTGTGTGTGTGTGTGTGTGTGTGTATTAATGTGACTGCATGTGCGTGTGTGTGTGTGTTTGTGTATGCACTTTAGCAAATTATCTAATCTAAACACCACTAAACAGATTCTCATAACACACTCAACCACAATGATCACTCAGAAGAATAATAAAGGTAGACAATTATTCCCTCTAGATACAAGAACCAATCCCTATAAAATTTTAAGACAAGTTTTACGACGATATAATTAAAATAGATAATAATAATAAGTAACATATGAGAGACAACCGAGCCTCAGACAGCATATATATAATTGGCGAATCTGTTTGGTACATTATCACCAGGCGAAGCTTATTACTTTCCCAGCTTATACACCTTTAATTTCTTTTCATACAGCTAATTGCACCTCTCTCTCTCTCCCTCTCTCTCTCTGTCTCTCTCTCTCTCTCTCTCTCTCTCTCTCTCATACAGCTACAGTAATTGCACCTCTCTCTCTCTCTCTCTCTCTCTCTCTCTCATACAGCTAATTGCACCTCTCTCTCTCTCTCTCTCTCTCTCTCTCTCTCTCTCTCTCTCTCCCTCTCTCTCTCTCTCTCTCTCTCTCTCTCTCTCTCTCTCTCTTCCATAGTAACATTAATTGAACCAATGAGACACTTTCCACGCTATTAAATTTTTTCGTTTTTTCTTTTACTCCAAAACTGAAAGTAATAAAATATATATATCACTTGAATGTTTCTGTTTTACATAGAATGACATAATATTTTATCTCTACAAGTACTTCCATAAAAGTACACACTCGCCGAACACCCTAAGAGAGAGAGAGAGAGAGAGAGAGAGAGAGAGGAGAGAGAGAGAGAGAGAGAGAGAGAGAGAGAGAGAGAGGAGGGTATCATTAAACCCTCCTTTTTTTCTTGAAGTTTGGGTAGAGCAATATTGAAAACGGAGTAATGTTGCAGTCGAGTTGTTGATTATTTTGTGTTGTTGTTGTAATTGTTGTTGTTGTTGTTGTTGTTGTTGTTGTTTTTGGGTTGGACACGTTAATACCCTGGTGTGAAGTGCCGTGGATACTGGTGTTGTGCAAGAGTTATATTTAGCTGTTTGTTTCCGCTTCAACTGCTGCTGTTCTCTCTCTCTCTCTCTCTCTCTCTCTCTCTCTCTCTCTCTCTCTCTCTCTCTCTCTCTCTCTCTCTCTCTTTTATAGCTAGATCTCGCTTTAAGCCTGGATCTGATGACTCTCTCTCTCTCTCTCTCTCTCTCTCAATTAACACTCGATTCTCATTCACGCACACGCAGACCAGTACACACACTATCTGACACAAACACATACACACACATACACGCACACAAGTACACACGCAAGTACACACGCACGCATGCACGAATAAACGCACACACACTCGCTGATAATCAAACATTATATACCCTCAGGCACACTCAAACACACACACACACACACACACACACACACACACACACACTCACACATGTATTGCAGATTTACTCTCTCTCTCCCTTTCTCTCTCTCTCTCTGCAATTCTTTATTTATATACTTTGTTTGCTACTCACAACTTGGTCTTCTTTACTCTGCCCTCATAAGTTTTTCCCCTTCCCTTCTGTTCTTTTTCTTTCTCCCTATCTCATTCCAAATCCTTCTCCTCTTTCACAGTTTTACTTTCTCTGGCCACATCTCGCATTTTACTATATTCGCGTGTGTATGTGAGAATAAGTGGGATATATATATATATATATATATATAAATATATATATATATATATATATATATATATATATATATATATATATATATATATATATATATATATATATATATATATATAGAGAGAGAGAGAGAGAGAGAGAGAGAGAGAGAGAGAGAATTATAATCATAATTATACGAGTTACGGGATAAATATAATAGAAAAATACGTCAGCGAATTGTAGGGTAACTGTAAGCTGTATCAGGACAAATTCTACCTTTAAAAACAGCCTCTGTAGTCCAGAAGAGTGGTGGTTCAAAGAGGGAGGTCGCTCGACGCCTCGGTTTGGCCTATGGTATTATGAATTCACTCAATAGGAATATTTTGCGTCGTCAGTATCTGTGTATATGAGGACAAAGATTGGTGACTTCAGGATGTTGGTGCTCCTGGTCTTATTTTACGGTTCGTCTTGACACCTTAGTGTCTATACAGAATCATGGGATGTTATACCAGGAGTGATCGAGTACCGAGAATGACAACATCAGCAATTTGGAGTTGTGGCTAACTCGAGCTGCTTACCGGGTTATATGAAGGATCTGACCCAGATTGGAGGTCAAGGGTTGTTAGATCACACAACTCGTGGTTGAAACAGGTCGGTGATTCATGCTGTAAAGTGAGATTATCTTGTTGGTAAATTGGAAGGCTACTGATTCTTCCTAACTATACAAAAAACAGACTCCCTCGGTGGTACTAATAGGAGATTTGTTTCGTGGCATAGTTTGGAGGAATCAGCGACCTTCAAAATCACCAACGAAAGAATCTCCGCTTAATTAAGGTACTGGTGATGGAAAGAGTGTCTGCATGAAGGCTCACTCGGAAACACCCCGGATTTCCAGATACAAATTAAGAGACAATATTTATCTTAACTTGCTGAGCATTAGGACGTTGGTGTTATTACAGTTACATATTGAATTATCTGGCATCAGTCCAATTACATTCTCTTGGAAGCAATTGAAGAGTATAATGAAATATTTCTTCACCACTTTTAAGTTTGGGGGTTTGAAGGCGCTTTTCTCGGACATGAAAGAATCATCTGATGTTAGTAAAAAATGCTGCCCAAAACATGAGCAGTTTCGATCCAAATATAACATTATATTATGCAATGGATAAAGGGGAAGAAATATAATGAGTAGGACGATACACGCAGGAATAATAGTAATAATAATGAACAGGTCAAAATTAGTATATATGAAACAGGAGAAATATAATATAAAAAATGCGTAGGCAAAAAATATATAATATTAAGCAAAGAGTGAGGGCGAAGAAATAAAGTAATACGTAGGTCTATATACGCAGAAAAGAGAGATGTGGAAGATGCAGAAATGTGTGAATATAACGAAGGGAGAAATGAAGGGAGGGGACACGAGATAAAATATTGGGAATAGTGAGTGACAGAGACAATTGAATAAAGGAGGGATGGAGGAGAGGCGGCAAGAGAGACATAGGCGTGGGTAGGGAAGGTTTGTATAGGATTGGATAAGGTAAGGTAAGGTAAGGTAGGGCAGGTGAGGAAAAAGGTAGGGTACTATAAGGTAAGGAAAGATTGGGAAGGAAAGGATAAGGTAGGGTAGGGTAGAGTATAGGTAAGGTCACAGTGAGGCAGAGGCTAAGACAGGGAAGGTTAGGGTAGGATTTTATTTGACTAAAGACCATACCAGCTGATACTTTTAACACTATTACTACCATCACTTACACAACTAATCATGCAGCATCACACACACACACACACACACAACACAAACACACACACACACAAACACACACACACACACCCACACCCACACACACACACACACACACACACACACACACACATCAGGACATAAACTCTGTCACACGCTTTCAAAGTAATATATGAAAAGGCAAAATCTGGGAATTTTAAACTCATATTTATCTAACCAGAAAACAGACCCCACCCTGAGGCCTTCACCTCATTTGTTTTCGGTGAAATAGAAGGCTACTGATTCCTATAAAATATGCCAGGAAACAGAACCACTTCAGTACATGAGTAAGGGGATCTGTTTTCAAGCACTGTTCAGAGAGCTACGTAGAATCCATTTTGACCACAACAAATGTTCCCGTTAAATAAGCTTCTTTAACCGCATTTAATTCCTGTGTGCCAAGCAAATTCTTTCCTTCATATTGTACATTATTTCTACCTTTTCTAACACCTTTCTTACTATTGTGATCGTCTTAATTTCTCTTCCTGCTGTAGCCTATATCCATTTCCATCTCTCTTTGTCTTTTATCATCCGTGGAAACAAAAGAACGAATCTGAATATGTGGTCGGGTTTACATTGAGAAAAAGAGAAAGAGTGAGAGAATGTGTGTGTATAATCGTGAAGTTTGTGTGTGTGTGTGTGTATGTGTGTGTGTGTGTGTGTGTGTGGTTATGGTGAGGTAGGGTGTGTAGTGTGCGTGCGTGTGAGAGAAATAGAGGGGGCAGAAGGGCTGAGTGGAAGTAAGGATTGACGGAGAAAAGGGAGAGAGAGAGAGAGAGAGAGAGAGAGAGAGAGAGAGAGAGAGAGAGAGAGAGAGAGAGAGAGAGAGAGAGAGAGAGAGAGAGAGAGAGAGAGAGAGAGAGAGAGAGAGAGAGAGAGAGAGAGAGAGAGAGAGAGAGAGAGAGAGAGAGAGAGAGAGAGAGAGAGAGAGAGAGAGAGAGAGAGAGAGAGAGAGAGGAGAGAGAGAGAGAGAGAGAGAGAGAGGAATACATGAATGCAAATGGTGAGTGATATGTGATAAACGAATTGTAGGAATGGAATGAGAAAATACGATGAAGGAAAAGAATTGAGAACGACTAAGGAAAGGAGAGAGAGAGAGAGAGAGAGAGAGAGAGAGAGAGAGAGAGAGAGAGAGAGAGAGAGAGAGAAATTAAATACTTGGGTTCACCTCGTCACATATACATACTCGCGACGTAATAATTCTCTAAATATATATTGATAGAAACAAATGAGAATAAGATAACAAACAGAAGACAACACTTTACTTGAAGCAAAGGGATTTGTACTTACTGAAAAACACCAGCAACAGATATGTGTACGGTCACGATCAAAAGTTCTGAATCAGGTGAAAGAAAATGAGCCAATCGAGTGAGTCTTTTGAACCAATATTACCGACACCAAAAATAGCTTTAGATTCACATATATATTTTTATTTCGAGGTCGGTTCATGTGCAAGTGTTACAGGACAATTGGGCGTGACTGTACATGTTCCATAACTCCTTCGCCAAACTTACCTGAAAGAGAAACGATGAAATTAAGTATTACAATAATTTGAGACAAATACTTTAACTTTTTTTTAACAGATACAATTATGGAATAAAGGTGTATTATATATATTGTACAGTAAATATCCAATGGTCTTTACAGTTCACATTCATATATATTTATTAGAAAGAGTTAACTAGCATCGGAGGTTAGTGAATTTCTTGACATATATATCTTTTCAAGGTCTAGGTCGAAAGTTGACATATAAATACGTGAATGAATATATACATAGATGTACGAATGAATAAATAATATATGTCGATATAGATATAATAACCAGTTTCTTTTCGTTCAATATATTAAGTAATTTTTTATTCGTTGTCCGTATCAATGAGAACGATTTAACTATTTTCTTCGTGAAAGCAACGGAGGGTGGAAAAAAAGAATAATATATAAGAAAAGGGGAATGAAAGTACAAGAGGGAAGATAGTATTAGTGGTTAAAGAGAGAGAGAGAGAGAGAGAGAGAGAGAGAGAGAGAGAGAGAGAGAGAGAGAGAGGAGAGAGAGAGAGAAGAGAGAGAGAGAGAGAGAGAGAGAGAGAGAGAGAGAGAGAGAGAGAGAGAGAGAAGAGAGAGAGAGAGAGAGAGAGAGAGAGAGAGAGAGAAGCATGGAAGAAGAACATGGGAGTGAACAAGAGAGCGAGGGAGGGAAGAAGGAACGAGAAAATAGGAAGGAGAGGGTGAGTGAGGGGGAAAGAGAGGTGGGTGCAGGAGAAATGACAACCCCGTAAAGTAGTGGAGGCAGTGGCCAGTGGCAGCCTGCCACACTACACACACTGCCAAGAGAGGGAGAGGGATGTGACAGCGGTGAGAGGGAGAGGGAGGTAGAGGAGGGAGAGGGATGTGACAGCGATGGGAGGGAGGTAGAGGAGGGAGAGGGATGTGACAGCGGTGAGAGGGAGGGAGAGGTAGAGGAGGGAGAGGGATGTGACAGCGGTGAGAGGGAGGGAGAGGTAGAGGAGGGAGAGGGATGTGACAGCGGTGAGAGAGAGGGGGGTAGAGGAGGGAGAGGGATGTGACAGCGGAGAGAGGGAGGGAGAGGTAGAGGAGGGAGAGGGATGTGACAGCGATGGGAGGGAGAGGTAGAAGAGGGAGAGGGATGGGACAGCGATGGGAGGGAGGTAGAGGAGGGAGACGGGATGTGACAGCGGAGAGAGGGAGGTAGAGGAGGGAGAGGGGAGGGGAAGTGACTGCATGGAGAGGGAGGGAAAGTGGAGGAGGAAGGATTGAAAAGATGTGATAGCAGAGAGAGAGAGAGAGAGAGAGAGAGAGAGAGAGAGAGAGAGAGAGGAGAGAGAGAGAGAGAGAGAGATGTGACACACGTGGGAGGAAGAGAGTCGTAGGTAGGAAGAGAAGGTAGAGGAATGGGAGGAGTGTTATTTAGGGAAGAAGGGTATAGCAAAGAGGGAATAGAGGAAGAAGGTATAAGTATGATACATATTGCGTTAGGTTTTACAAGAATATTATGCATCAGTTCACAAAGGAGATAAAAAAGAGAGGAAGGACATTGGGAGAGTAGAAAGCGAGGATTCAGTGTGGTAGGGAAATGAGGGAGGGAGAGGGAGGGAGAGAGAAAAAAGGAAAGGTGGGTATAGTAGAGGTAAAAGACAGGTGTTTGTGGTAAAATAGAAAGGAAGGGAAGATTCAGTGTGATAGAGAATTAAGGGAGGGAAGAGATTTGTAGAGGCGGGAGGGAAAAGGGAGGTGGAGGGTGCAGAAGAATTTAGGAGAATGAGAATGGGACAAGCAGTGAAAGGAGGGAGGGAGGAAAGTAGGAAGAAAAGGAAAATAAAGAAAGAAGTGAATGAAATGAAGAGACAAGGATAAAGGAGGAGAAAAAGAGAAGAGAGAAAAAAATGTAGGTGGATGTGTGTGTGTGTGTGTGTGTGTGTGTGTGTGTGTGTGTGTGTGTGTGTGTGTGTGTGTGTGTGTGTGTGTGTGTGTGTGTGTGTGTGTGTGTGTGTGTGTGTGTGTGTGTGTGTGTGTGTGTGTGTGTGTGTGTGTGTGTGTGTGTGTGTGTGTGTGTGTGTGTGTGTGTGTGTGTGTGTGTGTGTGTGTGTGTGTGTGTGTGTGTGTGTGTGTGTGTGTGTGTGTGTGTGTGTGTGTGTGTAAACAGAGGAAGATGAAGGGTACCGCAAAGAGAATGAGGAAAAGAAATCACGGGGAAATCGGAATAGGAAGGGAGGACAAGGAAAGCAGAGGGAGAGACAAAGAGAGAGGAGAACCAGAGGAAGAGAGAGTAGACAGAGAATGGGAAGGAGAAAAAATGCGACAAATGGAGAGAGGGGAGACTGGAAAGCGTCTTTGAGCTGGAAGAAAAAAGGTAAGGAGCAGAGGGAAGAAAGGGGAGAATGTATGTGGAGGGAAGGAAGGAAGGAAGGATGGAAGGGAAGGAAGGTAGGATGGGAAGGAGAAAAGGAGGATGGAATGGGGGATGGGAGGAGGGTGTGTGTGTATGTGTGGGAAATAAATGAATTGGTGAAAGAAAGGTAGGTATATGAACTGGAAACCTGGAAGAGTAATAATGAAGAATTGAGTGAAAAGGGATGGATACAAGGAAAAAAGAAAAAATGGGGATGGGAAGGAATGAAGGAATGTAGAAGGAAGGAAAAAACGAACGAACGAACGAAACTGTAAGAAAATTGATAAACGAAAAAAGAAAAGAAGGAAGGACAGAAGGAAGGAAGGAAGGAAGGAAGGAAGGAAGGAAGGAATAGAAGCTCGGAGGGAGGCGAAAAAGAAACGAGGAATGAGGAGCATGGCAGAGTAATTGGCACAGCTTAAGGATGCTCTGCTCTTCTTGTTGTTTTGGCTCGAGAGATGAGAGAGTGTGGGATGCTGGTGAGATGAGAGAGTGTGGGATGCTGGTGAGATGTGTGTGAGACTGTGGGATGCTGGTGAGATGAGAGAGTGTGGGATGCTGGTGAGATGAGAGAGTGTGGGATGCTGGTGAGATGAGAGAGTGTGGGATGCTGGTGAGATGAGAGAGAGTGGGATGCTGGTGAAATGAGAGAGAGAGAGAGAGAGAGAGAGAGAGAGAGAGAGAGTGGGATGCTGCGTCAGGTGTTGTCACGTCTCATTAAGGGAAGATCCTCATTTTTTTACTAACTTCTTAGGGCTACTGATTCCCCAAAACTATCCCAGGAAACTCAATAATCACCTCAGTGTTACTACTCGTGAATCTGTTTCCCGACACAGTTTTGGAGGATTTAATAGCCCTCCAAATTGCCATCCAGAGTCTCTCACCTAAAGATCTGGTCTGTGATGCATTAACAGTCAAGGTCAAAAATTCATGTATCATCAGTCAAGGAAACTCAGCCATGAGAAGTGAATCTTAACGGGAGACAGATTCTTTTGGGGGTAAATTGGTGGGCTACTGATTCCTCCAAACAATGCCACGAAACAGATTCCCCATTAAAGTAACATTAAGGTCATCTGTTTCCTGGCATAGTTTGGAGGAATCAACAGACCTTTCAATTCACAAACTAGAGAATTTCCTTTATATGAACCAGTATTACAGAAGCCAGCAGCTATATATAGTTTCGCATCACTATTTTTCGAGGTAATTGTTTTTATTTACTGTTCAATGCTGGTATGGAACTCTCACTTTATGTTGTAAGGGAGGTGGTAGGTCTGGAGCCACGATAGTCCTTCACACAGTAATTGGCTTTATGAGGTTTGGTATACAGGGTGTGTGTGGGAGGCAAGTATTCTTATATTATGAAATTCAGGATCTGCGAGTGTGATACTGTACTTGGTGTCATTTGTCCTTTTATACATTCATTGCCAGCCATCCATTCATCCATTTACAAGTAGGTTCGTTGGGTTCGTAAATCATCCATCCATCCATCCATCCATCCAAATCAAGAAATGAAAATACACGCAAGAAAAGAATAGGTAAGAATCAGAAAGAAATTGAGGGGAAAGAGAAAAGCCAGGAAGGAAAAGAAATAGGAAAATGTGAGTAAAGCAGAAGCAGAAAGGAAGGAAAGACAGAAGACTGTGGAGGAAGATAATGAGGAAAATCAGAGAAAAGATAATGACCGGAGACAGAAGGTGGCAGGAAGCGAGGGAAGAAGGAGGGAAAAGCAGAAAGAGAAGGCAACAAAGAGGAAGAGGAACGAGAGGACGACAAAGAGAAAGGAAGAGGAGGAAGAAAAAAAAATAGAGAGATGACAAGGGGAATGAGGATATGGGAAACAAAAGGTATTAAGTAGAAACAGGTAAACGGAGAAGAGGAGAAGAGAAGAGAAGAGAAGAGAAGAGAAGAGAGAATATAGAGAAGAGAAGAGAAGAGAGAGGAGAGAGAGAGAGGTACTGGGTTCCATAAACCAGACCTCACACACAGACATGTTGTGCCCGCCCCTCTGTTCTCCTCGTCCTCCTCCACTCCTTGCTCCCATTCCTCCTCCTCGTCCTCCTTTCCACTCCTTATTACTCCTTTTCTTCTTCTTCTTCCTTCTTCTGCTCCTCCTCCTCCTCTTCCTCCCTTCCACTCCTTATTATCCTCCTCCTTCCTTCCACTCCTTACTCCCATTTCTCCTCCTCCTCCTACCCTCCACTCCTTACTCCCTTTCCTCCTCCTCCTCCTCCTACTCCTCCTTTCTGATTTACCTCCCTTTTATCATGCTGCTTCTTCTCTCTCCTGCATTCTCTTCTTTCAGTTCCCATTCTATTTTCTCTTGTTCTTTAAATTTAAATATATTTCTAATTGATCCATACATTTATAAAGCCCAGATAAATACCTAAATGTGTAAGCTTTGGTGTAACTTTTTTGGTTTACAGTATATTAACATTAAAAATTTAATATGACATGAAAAAAAACCCAGTACATTTCGGACAGGTTAAAAACACACAATTAAAGCACCATAGTCTGTCCTCTCTCCCATTCTAATATTCTGTGTTTATATCTGAGGCATCTCTTCCTCGGCCATCCTTATCTACCATCAAAACCGACCATCTCTTGTCTTTGTGTAGTGCAAAGCGGGAGCATAATGAAACCTACCACACAAACACACACACACACACACAAACCCATCCACACACACACACACACACACACAAACCCATCCACACACACACACATACACAAACCCATCCACACACACACACACACACAAAACCATCCACACACACACAAACACACAAACCCATCCACCCCCACACACACACGAACCTATCCACCCACCCACCCACCCACACACACACACACACACAAACCAATCCACCCACCCATCCACACACACACACACATCCACCCACCCAGAGTCTTTTGATGACGAACCCCACCGCTCTTAATCATGGGTCGTGGTCTGCCCTCCTTCCTGTTCTCTGGAGGGTATAAGACCTGTCTCCTCCATAAGTCGTGTGTGAGTGTCGTGTTGGTTGGTTTAATTCGTCCTGTTTTATCTGTAGACTGGAGGTTTTGGTTTAATTTGGTGTTTGTTGCAAGTGTCATTCATTTTCTTTGATTTTAAAGAGTTTGTATTCTTTTTTATTTTCATTGTACAGTTCTTTTCGTATTAATGTTGTTTATTTGTGGTGTTGTGTGGAGTTTATCTTAGATTATCCTATTTTGTGGATAGTTACGATCCCAGCTCACGATTATAAAGGATTGTTTATTTCGTAAACTCATCAATAATTCAGTCCTTCAATCTATCAATCAATCAATCAATCAGTCTTTTATCTCTCTCCTTTCCAATATTCATCAAGCTTTCCTCACTTTTCTCCTGTTCTCCCCATCTCTTGCTGTCTATCATTTCTCCGTTCCTCTTTCTATTTTCTGTCCTGACTCCTTTTCTTGTCTCATCTTTACCAACCTTTCTTCCTCATTCTCCTTCCTCTCTCCCTCTTTGTGTCTGATATCCCTGTCCCACTCTTCTAGTTTTCTTGTCTTTCTTTTCTATTACTCTCTTCTCATTCTATCGTCATGGTTATATTTTCTCTCTATCTTTATTCTTCATCTCATCTTCGTTCTCACTCATTTTTTGCGTATTATTTTTCATTTTCTTCTTAACTTTCTTCTCTCTCTCTCTCTCTCTCTCTCTCTCTCTCTCTCTCTCTCTCTCTCTCTCTCTCTCTCTCTCTCTCTCTCTCTCTCTCGTGACGTCACTGCGGAAGAACTCGATATTCAGTGCTCCAGTAAATGAGAACTTTATACAGCGGTTGTGTTCTAGACGCTTGTGTGTGTGTGTGTGTGTGTGTACGTGGTGGTGGCAGTAGTAATAGTGTGTGTGTATGTGTGTGTGTACGTGGTGGTGGCAGTAGTGTGTGTGTGTGTGTGTGTGTGTGTGCTCAAGGGGGACAGTAATTGCTTTCGCGTCTCTGATAATTCTTAACATCCCTCCTAAGCGGGAGCGAACCACGACTTGCCTATGCAAACCCTAGAGCTAGAGACAAGCTGCTTACTTTTACCACCACAAATGCCACCATTATTAAAACTACTATTATATCTACTATTACTACTATTAATACTACAACTACCACCACCACTACCACCTCCACAACTACCACCGTTACTAAATCTAGTGTCACGTCTACTACTACTACTACTACTACTACTACTACTACTACTACTACTACTAATAATAATAATAATAATAATACTATACCACCGTTACTAAATCTAGTGTCACGTCTACTACTATTACTACTAGTACTCCTACAACCACTACTACCACAACTACCACCATTGCCCTTCACCACAACCACCAGCGGCCTCGTTTGCATATCATAAACATTGGTCGGTCAGAGGGGAGACGAGGAGGAGGAAAAGGGGAGAAAAGGGGGGAGAGAAAAGGGAGGAAATGAGGAAAGGGGGAGCAGATAAATAGAGAGAGGTGAGGAAAAAGGGGGAAGAGAGGAGGAAGAAAAGGAAAAAAGGGCGAGGGGAGGAAGAGGAAACGGAAAAAAATGAAGAGGGAAGGGGCATGTGGAGAGAGAGAGAGAGAGAGAGAGAGAGAGAGAGAGAGAGAGAGAGAGAGAGAGAGAGTAATGTCAAGCAAGGAACAGTAAGAGAGTGAGTAATAAGGGGAGAGTAAGGGAGAGTAAGGGAGTGTGGGGCACGGGCCCAACATCAACACAACACTCTCTACCTTTACCCTTCCCTTCCCTTCCTGCCACAATGGACAAAAACATGGGTGATGGTGGTAGTTGTGGTAGTGGTAGTTGTGTATTGGTGGTGGTGGTATAGTGGTAGTTGTGGTAGAAGAGTTGGTGAAATTTTAGTAGCAGTAGTAGTAATAGTCATAGTAAATAGTAGTAGTAGTAAATAGTAGTAGTAGTAGTAAATAGTAGTAGTAGTAGTAAATAGTAGTAGTAGTAGTAAATAGTAGTAGTAGTAGTAAATAGTAGTAGTAGTAGTAGTAGTAG
>JAWQEG010007801.1:0-28746 GCA_033782935.1 Petrolisthes cinctipes
TCAATTATGTCAGCACTTACGACCCATGCTTGAGGTATTTAGTGTGGGCACAGTGGGTGGGTGGGTGGGGATGGAAGGGGAAGAAAAGGAGGAGGGGAAGGGGAAGATGGGTGGGGAAGGAGAAGAAAAGGAGGAGGAGAGGGCAGCACAGAGAAGATAAAGAAGGAGGAGGAGGAGAAGGAGATGTGAGGGGAAGGAGGAGGAGATGAGTGGGGATGGAAGGGGAAGGGGAAGAAAAGGAGGAGAGGGCAGCACAGAGGAGAAGAAGAAGAAGGAGCAGGAGGAGGTGGATAAAGAGAAGATGGGTGGAGATGGGAGAGGAAGGTGAAGGAGAAGATGCATGGGTGGGAAGGAGAAGGAGGAGGAGGAGGTGAAGATGGGTGGGGATGGAAGGGGGAGAGGAGGGTGAAGGAGAAGATGCATGGGTGGGGATGAGAGAGGAAGGGGAAGGAGAAGATGGGTGGGGATGGGAGGGAGGGAAAGGAGAAGATAGGTGGGGAGGGGAAAGGGAAGAAAAGGAGGAGGAGGAGGAAAGGGGAAGGGGTGGGGTGAGTTGGGGAAGGGGGTGGGTGGGGTGAGTAGGGGTTTGAGGAGAGGGGTATAGGAGGAAGAGAGAAGGAAGAGGATAGAGAGAAAGAGAGGGAGGGGTGGGAAGAGGAGAGAGAGAGAGAAAGACTGGTTAGGGGGGAGGGAGAGAGAGAGAGGAGGGGGGAGGGGGGTAGGGGGAAAGGACCGAATATAATAAAGTCTGGAATCTGCCAAATGAGCATCAACCCCCTTACAATAAAAAAATAATAATAACAATAACAATAACAATAATAATAATAATAATAATAACAGTAATAATAATAATAATAATAATAACAATAACAACAATAACAACAATAATAACAATAACAACAACAATAATAACAATAATAGAAATAAATCTTAACTGGGTAATATTAACACTTAAAATATACCAACAAACTATACATAATAATATATAAAGACAACATTAGTTTGTTTTGTGGCACAGTATGGAGGAATTATTATCATTATTATCATCATTATTATTATTATCATTATTATTATCATCAATATCATCTCAAAACGTGTACAGTTCGTTGGCAACAATGATCCAATTATATTTTCATTATTGTTATAATTATTTGTTTTCTCTGTCTCTCTGTCTGTCTGTGTGTTTGTGTGTCTTTTTTTCTCTCTCTCTCTGTCTGTTTGTTTGTGAGTGTGTGTTTCTCTCTCTCTCTCTATTTGTGTCTGTGTATGTGTCTGTCTGTGTGTGTATGTGTGTGTCTCTCTCTCTCTGTGTCTGTGTATGTGTCTGTCTGTGTGTGTAGGTGTGTGTTTCTCTCTCTCTGTCTGTGTATGTGTCTGTCTGTGTGTGTGTGTGTGTGTGTGTGTTTCTCTCTCTCTCTCTCTCTCTCTCTGCCTGTGTGTGTCTTCTCTCTCTCTCTCTCTCTCTCTCTCTCTCCAACTGGTAAATAAGTAAATAATTCGATGCTTATAAACTCCATCTCATTCCTGGGCCTGGATTGGATTAGGTTTTTATGGGTCGTTTTATTTCTTCATTATCATAGAGAAGGGGGGAGGGGGGGGGGCAGGGGAGAGGGTTTTTTTAGGGGGGGGCGGGCGGGGGAGGGGGGGTCTGGTTGGAAATTAGGGTGCGGCATTTTAACGATCAACTTGGTATCAATATTATATGTGTGTGTGTGGTTCCAGATTGTTGTAAGGCTAATAATTAACAAGCGTGTTTGTGTGTGTGTGTTTTTTTTTTGTGTGTGTGTTTGTGTGTGTTTGTTTGTGGGTGTGTTTGTTTGTTTGTGTGTGTGTGTGTTTGTGTATGTTTTTTTTTATTTGTGTGTGTGTGTGTGTGTGGGTTTGTGTCTATGGGTGGGTGTGTGTGTCTGTGGGTGGGTGTGTGTGTCTGTGGGTGTTTGTGTTTGTGAGTGTTTGTTTGTGTGGGTGTGTGTGTGTGTGTTTGTGTGGTTTTTATGTGTGTGTTTGTTTGTTTGTTTGTGTGTGTGTACTGGGCACCAAAAATGGAAGAGTTCACACACACACACACACACACACATGGTGAGAGATGGTAGGTGTGGGGAGTGAGGTGTGTGGGTTGGGGTGTGTGAGGGGGTAAGAGGGGTGGGGAGTGTAGGTGGAGTGGGGGGTGTAGATGGGGTGAGGTGGGGTAGGTAAGGTAAGTGGGGTGGGTTGAAATGAGGGGGGTATAGGTGGGGAGAGGGGGATAAGTGGATTGTGGGGTGAGGTGGGGGGGTGTATGTGGGGTGAGGGGTGTATGTTTGGTGAGGGGGGTAGGTGGGTTGGGGGGGGTTACATGGGGTGAGGGGGGGGGGCTTGATCAGTGTATATATCAAGTTACGGATGAGTGATTAGGTTAGTCACGAATAGATGAAACACCATTATTATTATTATTATTTTTACTACTTTTATTATTACTATTATTATTATTATTACTATTATTATTATTATTATTATTATTATTATTATTACCATTATTATTATTATTTTTTGTTTTATTATTATTATTATTGTTGGGGTTAGGGGGAAACAGGGAGGGGGAAGAGGGGGGGGGGGGAGTGGAGTGATGAGGGTCTGGGAATGGTGTTGGTGGTGTTGGGGTGTTGTGTGTGGGGGGGGGGGGGTAGGCGAGGAGTAACGGGAAATGAAAAGGGAATAGTTTTGGGAGGTGGTAGTGGTAGTAGTAGTAGTAGTAGTAGTAGTAGTAGTGGTAGTAGTAGTATTGGTAGTAGTAGTGGTATTGGTAGTGGTTAGTGGTAGTAGTAGTGGTAGTAGTAGTAGTGGTAGTAGTAGTTGTGGTTAGTGGGGATGGTAGTGATGGTGAGGTAAGGAGGGGGTGAAACCTAGTTGGAGGGTGTGATGGGGGTTGGTTGGGGAAGGTAGGGGCTGGGACAGGAAGGAGGGGTTGGAGCAGGAAGGTTATGGGGGTAAGGAAGGGTTTAGTTGGGGTAGGGAGGGATTTACAGTAAGGAGGGGGGAGGTGGGTAAAAGGGGTAGGATTACGAGTGAACAAAGAGGGGGTGAAGTTGTGGGTTGTGGGGGGATGAGGGGAAGGGAGGGGGGTGGCGTGTATCATTACGGTTTTATTAAGATGGTTGGAGCAAGTGGTTGGCCACGGGGGGTCGTCTTTGTAGTGGTGGTGGTGGGCCGCACACACACACACACACACACACACATAGGGTCAGTCCTCTTCACACACACACACATATACATTGGGTCAGTCTTCTTCATATACACACACACACACATATATATACAGTACATAGGGTCAGTCCTTTTCACACACACACACATATACATTGGGTCAGTCCTCTTCATACACACACACACACACATATATATACAGTACATAGTGTCAGTCCTCTTCACATACACACACATACACACACATATATATACAGTACATTGGGTCAGTCCTATTCACACACACACACATATACACATGGTCAGTCATCTTACCTCCTGCAAATGGGAATAGCAGTTGTCAAGGCAATATGTATGTATCAACACTAACTACTCTCTATATACTCTCGTTAATAAAAACCATGTCGTCTCACCGAACACTTCTTGAAAGATATAATTAATAGCAAAAATAATCAGACAAAAGGCACAACATTCACCGTGCAAAATTACAATATATAAAGCGGGATAAAACTTGAAAGAAAAAATATTATATTGTGATGAACACGAAGCAACAAGTCACTCCATTATATTTTAAGACTTATACTTCCTTGTGTGGTATTTATGAAACATGTTCTTTTGAATAATGAATATACCATAATTTGTTGTATTAATTAAGGGATATTTATACTATATTATACTTTCTCCAGATGGCATTAGAGTATTACTGCACTACTCATATCAACATAAGCAATTGGACATTTGAGCTAGTCAGTCTATTGTTATGACAAAAACAACTTAATTAAGGGGGTGCGGGGGCTTGGGGGGGTTTAGGGGGGTGCGGGTTTTTTTTGGAGGGGGTTTTGGTGGGTGCGGGAGTAGGGGGACAGGCTGGGGGGGAGGGTTAGGGGGGTGTGGGAATAGAGGACAGGCTTTCTACCCGCCCCAAGCCTGTCCCCCTATTCCCGCAGCACTCCCCCAGTCCACCCCCAAGCCTGTCCCCTACTCCCGCACCCCCTTAATTAAACAAGGCTTTGGGTTTTGGGGTACGTAGCATTATTACTCGGTTCCTCTCCCTCTTCTCTCTCAGACACAAAAAGGCCATCATCTGTGTTAGTTAAACCCATGTGCAACACAACCTACCATAATAACAAAAGGCAAAATAAGTGCCCATAAATCAACAACCACAACACAAACATATTAATTAAAAGCAACTTACTGTACACTCTAATTTCTTCACATTACAATTCGGCGGTTTTCACTTTTTTTACGGTAACTTTTAAATAACATATGATTAGAGATAAAGATAATAAGAATCTTCCACAGTGGATATAAAGAAAACACCTTATTATGATAAATGTGAGTAGAGGAGGGGGTTGGAATATATATACAGTACAGTATATGGCGTCGAGAATGGATCATGAAGGGTTATGGGTTTATAAGGAGATACAGTAGTGGATTGAGAAAGGAATCGGTGTCTGGCCATATAAATAATATATTAAACATGTCCTAAATTTCCAACCACTCCCACACCATACCCAAGACTCCCTACAGCTGTGTCATGTATGGTTCTCAAAGAGTTGATAACAAAGTGTTCATGAGGACAACCACGAGTTTTCACCGGTACTCAGTCACTATAATTCATTGAGCTACATTTGCCTTTGAAAAAACCCTTAAAAGTACTTAAATACCAATATTTCAAGGGAGTCCAAAGTGTACTGTGTACATGTATACCAAACAAATGTACTGAGACAGACACTTCTTTTTTATTAATAAAGATGTATGTTTAATCACTCATAAAAGTATTGACCCGCAGGCAATCCTCCCCCCCCCCTCCATCCCCCACCCACCACAGGGAAGCACAATAGAGAATTCATTACAGGTGGAGAGTTAATGTCATAGGAAGTGAATTCATAAGGTTATTCAACCTTATTCTCTGCTGTATTAATTATCTTCTCTGCTCCTGCCTTCTTTAATTTATGTCCAACATACATTCCTGACCATCTGTCTCAGACTTGTTATCTATTTTAATTAAGGGTATTTTAATCACTAGACAGTATTATTACTGGAATTTTACAACAGCCACAAACTACTGAATGAGTATTATTTTATCATCCATAATAATCCAAGATACATTGACTGCTTCAAACTAAACATCTCATTTTTTATAATAGCCTCAGTATGAGTAATGAAACAAAAGAATTGTATTTTCAATATATATCTGATGGTTGTGTTTACTGTACAGCCAGCAGCATAAATATGTATCCATCCCATGTACTTAATAATGCCAATATGACCAGATAAAGTTACATTCCGAACCATTTCTATTCTAACATGATAATATTATTATGTAATTTGCTACATGAAAAGTATGTCTGTCATCACTGCTTTTAAATATTGCTACAACATCACTTGGTTCATACTCTCGCAGGTGGAAATGAAGTGAACATATGCTGCAGACTGTACAATTAAAGTTTAATGAAAAATCACAGGCATAATTAAGTTTTTTTTTTTAGTAGTATTTTTTTTTTTGCCACACACTGTGTTTATATCTGACTTCAGCAACACACAGCGAATTCTTTAATGAACACAGAATACATTTGGTGTTCTCATGACTGATGGTTGGATATTGGGGCTTAATGCCTATTGACTTTGTAATGGTCATTAATGCGATGTAATTGTAGTGTGTGTGTATGTGACGTGCATGTAGATAAGTGTGTGTGTGTGTATTGTGGTGTCTGTGTGTGTGTGTGTGTGGTTACTGGTGTTGTGTGTTGTGTGGTGACTGGTGTTGTGTGTTGTGTGCTGTGTGTATGTGTGTTGTGTGGTGTGGTGTCTGTGAGCGTGGTTGTGTGGTGTGTGTGTGTTGTGTGGTGTCTGTGAGTGTTGTGTGGTGTGTTCTTGAGTACTATCAAAGACAAAACTCATGTCACTGTGTTGTCCAAAAATTTAATACAACTTGTGAAACATTATGAAAGCCCCACAACAGTAACATTTATGCCCAGTATGGTTAGCCCCCTACCATATGTTTCCACCAGATTCCACGACATAAGTTTTGTCTTTGATGGTACACACCTTAGTTACAATCAAATCAGAATATCAACAACACTGCCAACAGTAAACATGGGGTTATATTCAAGAACATTCATGGTGCATTCGATGACATGGTACTCTTACGATGCCTCTATACACAAACAACAGAACCATTGTACCGGTACCACACCATCGTCAACACCACGGATGTTCTTGCATATGGCCCATAGCTACGACAAAACAACAATATCAATTATACCTTCACAAACCAAATCATTATAATTATACACTATATATATATTATTGTATTCCTTGTTAGCACAAGTTTAAATGTTAAAATATAGTACAACCATTTTGTATAGGTGTATGTTCAAACTGGAAGCTGTATGAACAAAAAGATGGTAAATTTGTTTATTTCATTAAATCTATTACACTGATCAACCAGGAAAATATATATAAATCATTCATTCTGGGCGGTAGAAATTCAAGATTTGTGATTATACTGTTAATTAAAGGGATAACTTTTTGATGGTAAATTGGAGGCCTGCTGATTCCTCCATACTATGCCATGAAACACATCTCTTACTGTAGGTACTGATATCATTTATTTCCTGGCATAATTTGGAGGACTTAGTAGCTCTCTAATGTACCAGCAAGAGAGTGTCCCTAAAGGCACAATTAATGTTAGTTTTTAATCTAATAATGCCATCTGTATACTTGTACTGAAATTACTGTGAAAGCCGCACATCTCATCTCTCTATTTTTATCTTTCCTTTTCATTTTCTGTTGCTTTTCCTACCACACCACCACCATCACAATTTCCTCCTTATCACATTGTTCATATTGCTATTCATTCCTCCTCCATATCTTATCAGCACCCACCTATCTTTCCCTTCCCATTATAATTATTATCTATCATGCCTTTATCTCTGTCTATTATATTTATATTAATTCTCTTTTTTACAGAACCATTCCCACCACTATCGACATCTCCCATCATCCACTCCCACCACTTCACTCTTTTTTATTTCTTTTTACCTTTCACACATCTTCACACATACAGTCGCGGTCAATAATAATCATCCACATATGGGTATCTCAAACAATTTGCTATCTAATGTTTTCACATTCACATATGATATTATTGTTTTAATTAAGTAATGCATAGCTGCTTGTAGTAAATTAAAAGATGGTAGCTAACCTATTTATTGGAAAGTTTATCAGCTAAGGAACAGAGGGAAGCTGTCAAACTCTTACGTGAGTTACCCCTATATGGATGATTATATTTGACCGCGACTGTACAATACATCCATCTTCCCATTCCCATTATTTTCCACCCAAGCCATTAATTCTGAGGAGGCTGGAGACACTTGTTCCAGTCCGGCCAGAAGCGCTCCTTCACCCTGTGGCAGTACTTCAGCAGGTTCGGGAATTCGCCTGTTGGAAAATTTATAAGTTAGTAGAATGCATACATCCAAAAAGTTGTATGTAAGTAAAATGCATACATCCAAAAAGTTGTAAGTAAAATACATACTGTAAATCACAAATTTTTTTAATTAAGTATAATACGTACAATTGCCAGCACTTATAACTGGTACTCAAAAAGAGGATTAACAGCTCTGAATGTACCAGTTATAAGTGCCGGCAACTGTACATCCACACTGCACAGTCACCAAAAAAATAACGTACAACGGTAACTGTGTAGCATGTTGTGATAGGGAAGGTTATGGGAGGTAGGTTCATATGCAAGAACATTCATGGAGTTGACGATGGCGTGATACAGGTACGATGGCTCTGGTGTTTGTTTATGGTGCCACCGTACCAATACCACACCATCGTATGTATGCACCATGAAAAAAATGATCTTGAATACTGTCCACTGTTTCACTTTAAGGGGGTGCGGGAGTAGGGGACTGGCTTGGGGGCAGGGGGTTTGGGGGGTGCGGGAATAAGGGGACAGGCTTGGGGTGGGTAGAAAGCCTGTCCCCTATTCCCGCACCCCCTAACCCCCCCCTCCCAAGCCTGTCCCCCTACTGCCGCACCCCCCTAACCCCCCCTCCCAAGCCTGTCCTCTACTCCAGCACCCCCCTAAACCCACCCCAAGCCTGTCCCCCTATTCCCGCACCCCCTTAAAAAACATAGCCAACTAACTGTGAAGCATGTTGAGGTAGGGAGAGTTGGGTGAATTCCACACCACCTGAGCCAATATTCCAAATGCAGAACAGTCCACTTCACTTGGTTGGTCTCCCATCATGAATGGTTTCTCTCCTGCCAGAAGTAGGGAAAGTGATACAGTAATTTTATAATAACATTTCAGTAATAATTCTATACAGCAGTTATACAATAATTATAATATATAGTACAGTAAAATAAAAATAACAAAAGAATTTTCCTGACTGAGAAGGTCGAGAGAACAGATTAATATTGATTTATGGATGAAAGAAAACTGCCCGAGGCCTGGAAGACCTTGAAGGATGAGGAAGAAATGCGACAGCAAGCACACACACACACACACACACAAAAAGGACAGATGAAGAATTGAAAAGGAATAGTTTGGGCCAAAACCACACCCAAACTCTCAAAGTGCTGCTCACATCACCACATGTAATAATCTGGGGAGTGAGAAAATGCATACCAAAATTAAAAAAAGCCAGAACACACATACAAGACATTACATGTACCATCACCTGTATGTTAAGTATTACAGATTTAACAGTGTCATACTACAATACAGTACAGTACTACATGTTAGTACAAATACTACTGTACTGTACTATGATTACTACCATTATGTACCATACTACTACTACTACTACTATTACTACTACTACTACTACTGAGACTGACTGTAAACAACAACATACAGTATATCATTACATCTATAACATTCAAGTTTCCAAACACACACAAAACTCCAAAGCAAACAATCTGTATCACCTGCTACACATCTTATACAGCATAAGATTTTTCAGGGAGATTCTCTTGTTGGTGAATTGGAAGGTCTCTAATTCCTCCAGCCTATGCCAGGACACAGACGCCCTCAATGGTACTAATAGGGCATTTGTTTTGTGGTATAGTTCGGAGGAATCAGAAACCTTACAATTCACCAACAAGAGATTCTTCCCTTAAGGGTTACAGGTCAGGGGAAGTCACTATATTTCAGTACTGTTGAGCTTATGAAATAATGGCATTTTTCACCATACAGTATGTAAACAAAGTATAGATAGAAAAGAACCCTTAATGGAGCAAATATGAAGTAACAAAGTGTTAATATGAAGTAAGGTATGGCTCAGATCTCTGAAATCATACCATTTATATTATATTATTTTTACAGTATTAAGCCATTAATGGCCGAGTTAATAGCGATGATAAATAACAATTCTGTAGCCTACTCCTTTTTAGGGCTGCTTAGTTTGGCCTGTGTTAAACTAGAACAGGTTCTACTTCAACAAAGAGCAACTCCACAATATACTTTCCTTCCTACCAGTTCCTACCAGACCAAAATGATGTGGCTTCTACCACATGTTTTAATTTATACTCACAAGTCAATACAGTAGGGATTTTATGGCTAACTAACTCAGGCAATACAGTACATACGCAAGTGTACAACCCACCCATGCCACATTCGTACCAAGGAAGTGTGATAGAGCATTAAGATCCTGCCAGCCCATTGCCAGTACTTGGGGCTGTGAGTGTCGTCCTATACCCTGCATGTATGCCTGGAAGAAGAGGAGGCGACACACCAAGGGACGGTAAAAGTAGTGAAAGGGAAGGACCGTCCCCCAGTCTGGTGCTACTTGTGACACTCCACAAGTATGGTCGTACACCCAACGCCACATGATGTTACACCTGACATACAGTTATACAAACAGGTCAGAACACAATTATACATCATCATCAAGACACCATTTCCTAGTACTTTCTTCACAGCTGATACATATAATCAACAGTCACATACAGACAACCAGAACAAAACATAATAATAATAATACTATATTAGTAACAATAATAATACCTGTATCTTTTCTTTTACAAAGGTGTCAGTTCTTCAAATATGTGTACAAAGGAAATTACCTGTGCTTGAATCTCCAGTTTAAAAATATATGTAGAAAATATCTATTAAGTTAGAGTTGGCGGTTTCTGCTCAGCTGAATATTATCATCTGTAGTTGATTGATGTATGTAAATGGATGAGAATGCTATGAAGAAAATGGTTATTATAGGAAAGTATCTATCATTGCACTTCCTAGTGCTTGTAGTTTCTCTCTATATAATAAAATTTTCTGGAGTTTGTCAAAATACAGTATAATACTATAAATGACACCAGCATAAACTTATGTTAAATTTCTACACTTATTTCTATCCTCTCAAACCTGATCCACAATTTTGTTCCTCTCTATATGATTAGTTAATAATTAACTAAGCAGCTTGAAGTTGGACTGAAGAGGCCGAGGGTTGTACTGTGTTATTAAACAACTTCTAGTAAAAAAAAAAAAAGCTCTTCGTCACTCAATTCATATTATTTTACAACATGAATTGAACGACAAAATGCTTTTTCCTTGAAGAAGTAATTTAATACTACCACCCTAACTCATTAATAATAAAAAATGGCTTAGCAAGCAGCAAAATATTAGGGTCAAGACATACTGACAATGCTAGATATAAGGACAGGGTTTCTGGCCATAGGAGCAGACCACTTTCTATGCTGTCAAAAAGAATATGTACTTACTATAATTTCTTGTAGCAGACAGTAAATATCCATAGCGATAGCTGGAGCTATATTTAAAAAACTAACATTACTGGTGAAAGCTAACACCTTTAACAAGTTAGAAGTCTGATATCCATCAATTAAATGAAATCTACTGGTATCAAGTGTATATATAGTTATCCTTTGCAACTTGAAAACAAGAGATTTACAGCTTACCCAAGGTGACTGAGAGGGCACGAATATCCTGTCTACCCATCTCCTCTATTTGTGGGACTGAATGTCGTCCTATGCCTTGTAACCATAAAGTACGCTTGATTGTCTTCAAGTATCTTGGAAGAAGGAACCATACATAAAATGGGAACTCCATGCCATTCATCAAAGGTCTGCCACGTTGCTCTACATACCGCCAATATGCTATCACACTGTATGGATGGGGAGGTAGGAATGTGCACTGGAATACAACTACTAAAGCAGCATTTATAAATTAAGCTAGCCAGATATATAGTAATGTGATACTGTACATACTGGATAATATGCTGACATATTCAATACAGGTCCAGTTGATAATGAATAACAGAAGCCTGAGAAAACATCTGGTGGTCTTCAATGTGAGACTGAGTGTAAAATGAAGTAATTATACTGTACTAGTGTCTATTAGTTTTATATCAAGGCCAACCTATAGTAATAATCATGTGAATAATACAACATAACAGCCAACAATTTGTACAATTAAAGCAGTTAAAGATGTTGTCATCAAACTGGAGACCACTGATTACTATATAGCATGCTAAGAAACAGACTACAGTATATATATAATTAATTAATCTAACCAGTATAAGTATGTAAACTCTATGAATCTCATGTACATATTTGGTTTCCTGTGTATTGTATAGTATATCAATGAACCATGAGGGAGAAGAGGAAAAAGGAGGGATAAGTTGACCACTCTCAATGGGCTATCATAATTACCCCCCCCCCCTCCTTCACCACTCCCTCCATTTGCCTTCCAACCCGTGTCTATCCCATTATGTGACTCACCATACAAAGTGTTCATCTGTCATGATCCTCAAGGCATGGGAGAGTGCTCGTTGTTCAGGTAACAGATGGTTGCTAAAATCCTTCCCAAACTTGGCTCCTAACTTCTCTATAATGATTTGGGAGTCGGCAATGTCTTCTCCATTCAGAGTTATCCAAGGAGACTTACCCTTAGGGCCTAAGGGCTCGTCATAGTCAATCTGTTGGAATATTTACTAATCGGTACTAACATTATAGGCAGACCTAATTAACGTATTAAAAGTAAGGGATAAATACAGTACATGAGACATTCATAAGATCTCATATATAGTTTTAGAATAAACAACTGTAGTAAATTATCAATTAAATTAACTACTACCATACATATGAGCATAGCTAAGAAGAAACACATCACTTATGCATAAAATATAACTACAGTACAGTACTGTACTCACATATTATGACTGTTCATAACATGTATGAATATATCAAAAATATTAAATACAAAGGCTTATACTGTATTGTTCTGATCATGACAGACATAATACACATATACATATAATACACATTATTATCATTAATGTACTCTTTGTAGTTACCTTACCTACGAAAGCCTTGAGGTATACTCTTACCACTACATATTATCTTCTATGTTGGTCAAGGCAACAACACAGGCAAAGGTTGCTTGCTGTCTTTCCCCTTTATCTCCTTTACTCTTCCTATCTTAAGCATTATAAGCACCATTTGGCTGGAGTTCCATTAGCTATAGACAATTCACTTTTACATTCATTGATTCAGTGTTAAGGGGAATTGGAAGGCTAATGATTCCTCCTAAACTCTACTAGAAAACAGACACCCACAATGGTACATATAGGTGATTTGTTTTGTGGTACAGTTTGGAGGCATCAGAGACCTTCCAATTCACCAACATAAGAATCTACCCTTAAAATCACAGTTGAGATTTGTAAACAATATGCACTATCTCTTGCCAGCATTAGTCTTATCTCTAATTCACATCCCTCTCCTTCATACACATCTCAACTTCCAGGCTTATATTACAATTTTTTATACTGGCAAAATTGTACCAGTTCCTTTCTAAGTACTGTAATATGAACTTAAATACACATTTCATATACATAGTAGTGTTTATAAATTGCAGATATGTTTTTAGTTGTGTTAATTTTTGTTGTAAATTGAAATGGATTTAATTAAATTTACTGAAACAGCCAAGTAAGTTAATGAGTGAACCAGCGTACACCTTCTCCACATCTAAATATATTGGACTACTGTATATACCGGTATATAATACACACCTGGTATTGGATGTCAGACATACGTAGGTACATCTCCAGTTTTATGACATATGGAGAGACACTTGGTGCATACTTCCCACGTTGAAACATATGTAGTACCACCACATCCCTGCCAGCATTGTTCCATTTATTCCTGAAATGGTTAATAAAGTACATCAACTTTTTGTTTATGTTCATCCTTTGTTCATTACTATGGTCATGAACAAAGAGGGAAGAGGCTCAAGGTAGTATTATTAAACATGTTTGAGGAAGAAGCTTTTCGTCACACAATTCATATTACAAAATACACTACACTGTACTGTACTGTAATACAAACCAAGCGATGAAAATCCTTCTCCTTGTAGTAGTAGTTTAATAATACACCTTAGTTGTGAATTTACACCAACCTATGATAAATATAATATAGTGACCTCTCATATATACTTTTTATTTTTCTCAGTTGATGATCCATTAAAGTTAGACAGAGGGTTGACTGTAAACTAATATTATATCTTTTCTTCTTTTTGGTAATGTAGCTGTTAATCTGACTGTAAACTAATATTATACCTTCTCTTCTTTTGTAGTTGTTAATCTGACTGTAAACTAATATTTATACCTTCTCTTCTTTTTGGTAATGTAGCTGTTTATCTTGATGGCTGACACAACAACAACAGCAGTGATGGCCAGGGGTTTATTCTTGTTCCACAGCCACTTGATGCCTCGGCCAACCAGCCTTGCCGGACCCCAACTTGATACAGCCACGAGTGCCATTCTGAGAACAACAGTCAGAAGTAGCTAATTCATTTTTGTTATATTGGAGTGCCTTGATTACTCCATTACAGCCACGAGTACCATTCTGAGAACAATAGTCAACAGTATAAATAGCTAATTCATTTTTGTTACATTGGAGTGCCTTGATTACTCCATTACAGCCACGAGTGCCATTCTGAGAACAATAGTCAACAGTAGTTAATTCATTTTTGTTGCAGTGCCTTGATTACTCCAAAGTATGTATGTCAGAAAACAGGACCAGAATAATAATAATAATAATAATAATAATGGTGTTCTGTTGCTTGGAATAGTTTAGAGGAATCCGTTGCTCCAGATTTACCAACACTGTACAGTACTTCCCCCTTAAGCGGAAATTCTTTTGTTGGTGAATTAGAAGTCTCCGATTTCTCCAAACTATGCTACAAAACAAATCCCCTATTAGTACCATTGAGGGCATCTGTCTGTTTTCTGGTATAGCCTAGTTAGGAGGAATAAGTAGCCTTCCAATTTACCAACATGAGAATCTCTCGTTAACAAGAAATTCAGGTGGTAAATGAGAATGATGCAATAATAACACAATAAAATCATAATAATAAATAAAATATTAAAATAAAATACCGTATGAGAATGATGCAACGATAACACAATAAAAAATCATAATAAATAAAATACTAAAATAAAATATGAGAATGATGCAATGATAACACCAAAAAATCATAATATAAAGGAAGGAAGCTGTTGGTGTCCTCTTCTAACCCTTAAACCACGGGTGACGAGCCAAAAGGGTATTTATTGAAAAAATTATCGTTTTGTAGCAGTGTTGCCAGGTTCGGCTAAGTCCCAGTATTTTGCCCCGGTCATTTCCTGTACTTTACCACGGTTATTTCCCAGTAGTTTGCCCAGGTTAGGTCCCGGTAGTCTGCCCAGGTTAGGTCCCGGTAGTCTGCCCAGGTTAGGTCCCGGTAGTCTGATGCGGTCTAGGTTAGGTTAGGTTAGGTTAGGTTAGGTTAGGTTAGGTTAGGTTAGGTTAGGTTAGGTTAGGTTAGGTTAGGTAAGGTTAGGTCAGGTCAGGTCAGGTAAGGTCAGGCTAATATCAAAATGCCCCATTTCAATATGTCCTATCTTGGAAATGGGGCATTTGCGAGTAAAATATCATAGAAAAAAATAGTCTTAGAATGGTTTAAATCAGTGGGTAATGAAGGTAGAAAAACCGTACGAGATAACGGTAATTCTTTCAATATTTACCCTTATTTCAGGTATTAGTACAGAAGTGGACCTGAATTCAGCAGTGTTGCCAGATCCGGCTGGGTCCTAGTATTTTACCCCTGTCATTTATTGTACTTTATCACGATTATTTCCCGGTAGTTTGCCCAGGTTAGGTCCCGGTAGTCTGATGCGGTCTAGGTTAGGTTAGGTCAGGTCAGGTAAGGTCAGGCTAATTTCAAAATGCCCCATTTGAATATGCCCTATCTTGGAAACGGGGCATTTGAGGAAGAAAAACCATAGAAGAAAAGTGTCTTAGAATGGTCCAAAATAGTGGGTAATGACAGTAAAATATCTATTATACAGTAAGGTCCACTTCTGTACCTTTACCTTATTATTATTTCATAACCATAAACACCATACCTTATTATTATTATTATTATTATTATTATTTGACACCCACAAATATCATAATACTTACCTTACAGTACACAGCAACAGGCTATTAACTACTAATATACTACAATACTATAACTATACTATAATCAGGGTTGACAATACCGCCCATAACAAAGAAAAACTATTAATTATTTTGAGGAGAAGAGAAGATGGGAGTGTTATTTTTTTTTTTTGAGGAATGTATAGATAAATAACACTTATTTAATTATACAAACAGATATTATTAGAATTATTTTAAACAATAATTTACTTGTATTATTTTGAGGAATGTATAGATAGATATCACTTATTTAATTATACAAACAGATATTATTAGAATTATTTTAAATAATAATTTACTTGTATTATTTTGAGGAATATGTGTAGATAAGAGAAGATAGGATATTATTATTATTATTATATTTTGAACCAAATCAGTGTTATTTATTTCTAAAGCGAATAATTACGTGAAATTTCCTCATGCTTAGAAATTGATAAAAAAAAAATCCGAAGAAATTACCAATAATTTCCCAAACCCAAGAAGGTGTTATTCAAAATTCCCCTAGATCTTGGGAAAAATCTTCAGCCCTGGCAACACTTATTTACCCCAGCAGAACTTGGCGTGAAATAACCACAATAATATTTTTTTGGGCGATATTAACCAAGTATCAGTTTTGCCTAATATTACTTCCAAAACTTGTTATATTTGGGTTCAAAATCTTTACTAAGAAGGGTAAAACTAATACACATTCCTGCTAAATTCAAATATATAAAAAAAAGTTCTAATCAGGGAGTAATTTTATTAATATTACAGGATTATCCAACAAATTGGCAACACTGGAAATGACCTCGCAAGAATAATGTCTTCGTATTTACTATTGCTCCTTATATATTTATTTTTCAGTAAATTTGACTAAGCAATACTAAAAAATACTAAGCAATATTTATTTTTTTATTCGACACAATTTTACTTTTAGTGTGTCTTAAATATATATACTGTATATAGGAAAGAATTAAGTGTGAAATTTTTTAGAAGATGAAAAGAATTAAATAAAGGTGACTGTTGGCATCTCAAGTCCAGAAGTAAATTTCATGATGATAAAGCAATATTTTATCAGTCATGTGTGTGTTCTTTTTTTTTTTTGGAGAGAGAGAGAGAGAGAGAGAGAGAGAGAGAGAGAGAGAATAATGACTGAATAGAGAGAGAGAGAGAATAATGACTGAATAGAGAGAGAGAATAATGACTGAAGAGAGAGAGAATAATGACTGAATAGAGAGAGAGAATAATGACTGAATAGAGAGAGAATAATGACTGAATAGAGAGAGAGAGAGAATAATGACTGAATAGAAAGAGAGAGAGAATAATGACTGAATAGAGAGAGAGAGAGAATAATGAGTGAGAGAGATATAATGACTGAATAGAGAGAGAGAGAGAATAATGCCTGAATATAGAGAGAGAGAGAGAATAATGACTGGAGAGAGAGAGAGAATAATGACTGAATAGAGAGAGAGAGAGAATAATGACTGAATATATAGAGAGAATAATGACTGGAGAGAGAGAGAGAGAGAGAGTGAGAGAAAGGAATAATGACTGAGTAGAGAGAGAGAATAATGACAGAGTAGAGAGAGAGAGAGAGAGAGAGAATAATGACTGAATAGAGAGAGAGAATGATTTTGATTGAGTACAGTATCTCTGTTGTCAATTACAAATGGGCCAGGATCTTGTGTATTATAAAGTATAGTTGGAAGATCATGCTTTAGGCCTAAATTTAATAGTCTTCATATATGACTACGAGACAACAATCCCTTTGAGATAATACCTAAAAAAAAAAAAAAAAAAAATGCAGATAACTATTTACCTGTGTGTATACTTGCTGTAATTTTGTTTTCATTTCATTATATTTCACTTAAAACAAGGCAAGAACTGCACTATAAAAAGTCTGTAGTAGGAAATGGAAGGAAAGTTAGGATAGGTGAAGAATTGAGAGGGAGTGAGTGGTGGCTTGGGTGCAATAGGCTGCCCAAACTCTTAATTACAGATAATACCTAAAAGATGCAAAAAATGGCACAAGGGAGACAATACACTACAGTCGACACAAAAAGTATGGAAACTCCCCCATGAGTAGTTATTGATAATGAATAACAGCATTAATTTTTTACTGGTTGTTGTAATATAGATTTTTATAACATTTCAACAGTTTATTTACAAAAGCAAGGAACAGAAATTCAATGGCATAAGATATGACTGGGAATACGGTAACACTTTTCAACATATCTTTGCCACAAATGTTATGTACAATGAGAGAACTTAATTACACTATACAGATCCAATGTCAAAATATATTTCCAACCCCTTACATAAGATGATGTAATAACCCCGGTTCTCATTGATCTCACCTAATATCCATTATAATCATAAAAAAATGAAATAATAATAATACTGTAATAGTAATGGATTCAACATCATATTTACAAACAACAATCACAGCTTCTGTTCAAGTATTACAAAATCATTCAGCTATGCATTGATACTTTACCATACAAACAGTACTAAACAGGTGCTACATTAATTTTGTAACACCAGCATGTTGTGAGATGTAAACAGTGTGTGTGGTAAGATTGTAATCTGTAATTTATATACAGTGAGAGGAGAGGTAGGGTGGCAACCTCAATTGTACCAATTTTATCCTTGGCTCTATGTACACTCATTGACCATAAAATCTAGCTAGCCCACTTGCGTCGAAGCCCGAGATCTGAAACAGGTGGTTTCTGGACTACAACCCACCCAAAGCATCACAAAGCCACACACACACACATCTCAAACCAATGGAGGCTTTGGGTTGGAGGTGTGGAGATGTACTACAAGGTATACACTCTGAACACCTATAATGTTATTCTGGATACACAAAGCATTATATCTAATCCAATCCAGTGGCAGTAAATTACATGTACCATAATATGATGCGTTCCATCCACTAGACACTTACCATTTAGTGTATTCCCCATTAGAGTTAAAATGAGTGAGTGTGAGTATGTATGAGTGAGGGTGAGTGTTGAAAATTCATATATCTGTGAGCCACATGGACACAATATTATATACATAATGTTCTGCAATAGTTGTATAACTTCATGAAAGTGTAAGTTTATGATGAAAATGAGAGTAAGTATATGAATATGAGTATGTGCAAGTGGTATTGTATAAATGAGTGAGTGTGAAGTTGAATAGTCAGTGTGTTTACTCATGGTTATATTTAATGTTGTGGTTGTATTTAGTTGTCCTCTATAATGTGTTGTTTGTGGTGCATTGTGTTGTGTTATAGAACATTAAGTTATATCTTTCAGAATGTATCACTTATATAAATGCATCTGTGACTCAGTAATGTGCCCAGCAACCTTAGCCTCATCAATGGCTTGGTAGTAAAGATCAAAGTTAACATAGGGATGAATCCTGCCATCCTCATCCAGGGAAAACTGGGTGAGACTTGGATTCTGGAGGTCAGAAGACTCAGTGGAAGTGGTGTTGGTATCAATGTGGTGGTGGTGGTGGAGGGGAAGAGGACCCATTAAGTCGTCACCTCGGTGTATGTCAAACTGGTCGTCATCTTCATCCTGGAGTAAAATAATGAAGGAATGAAAAGGGCAATAAAGGACAGAAAAATCTTATACCACATCATAATTATTATCTTTATAATTTCTATAGTGGTAGGAGTTATATTAATGAAAAAGAACAACCATAACTGAATTAACACACTGATTTATCATTATGGGATAAAGAGGGAAAATAGAAGAGAAAAGGAAGTGGTCTGGGTCCAAAGGAGTGCCAAGACTTATAATATATGAGGAGAAAATTAAATATGCCAAGAGCCAGGTCAATACAGTACCTGACTTTGTCTGCCAGTGATCTGTGGTAAGGGTAGAGGTAACAATGGTCTGGGAGGAAGGCGAGGGGAGACAGAACCTGGCAGTGGTACCCCAGCCCCAGGTGTTAGGGCGCCACGCAGCTGGAAGTTGAAATTGCGTATGATGAGGGTGATGTCATCCCGTGTGGTGACGTTACGACGCTTGGTGAGGTAGTTGTCGTGGTGAAGGCGCACCACCTTATCCACCACTGTCTGGGCTATACTTGTTAGGGTCGGTTGTTCAACAAACTGAAATGATGGTGATAAAAAAATTTGTCATTACAACACACTCAACTACATACAGTATATTCTACACCAAAATACAGAATCATTGTAAAAATAATAAAAACATACCCCCACAGTTTGTCTGGGTTGGCAAGTGTAATGGTAAGAAGCAACTGTATTAACACATCTAAAAGATAATACAAATATTCCTTACATCATCATACAAAGCACATCCAAAAATAATGTATACACAACAAAGATATGGATATTCATGCACACACACACTTACACTGTACCGTAATAATATTAACTAAAAAGTAACAATAATATTAATATTAACTAAAAAGTAACAATAATATTAATAAATACTAATATTGTATCAATACTATTATCAATTATATTACTGTAATAATAACGATGATAGTAATATGATAATAATATTAGTGTAAAAAGATTACTGCATTAATAAAATAAAAAACAGTCATATTATACTCTACAGTACACTGAATAAATACCTATTGACAATATCACAAAGGTTAACTATCTATGTCTGGCCAATATGTGTGTGTGTATGTGTGTATAGTGATGACCTACTCTGAGTAAAAAAGAGAGAGGGAAAAGAACATTGCAACTTTTTTCCTGTGAGACTGACATGTTCACCTATTTGACCACCATTTGTGTGTGTGTGTCTGTGTGTGTGATCTGAGTAAAAACGAGAGAAAAAAAAAACCGTAGCAACTGTATTGGTGAGAGACTGACCTGTTCGACCACCATCTGTGCTATCTCCTTGTTGACCTGTTCTGAGCCAGTAGCATCTTGGTAAGACTTGTACAGACCGTCACTCATCAGTAACAAGAAACTGCCACAAATAAGAAGAAAATAACAGGAGTGTAGTCAAGGTCAAAAGCCTTGTTATCTAAAGTATCCTGTCTGTGTGTTTCAAACTGAATGATTGTATTTCTTATTTCCTGTCTTGTCTAATTGCTGGAAATATATATAATGGATGAATAAAAAGATAATGGTCAAAATTCTAGTTGCTATCTTGAAAATGTTTAACTTTTTGAATAATTAAAGAAATGTTAAAAGAAATGTTTTGGGTACAGCCTACTGAACCCATGAGGTAATAGGATACTCACATTACAACAGGATGAGAGAAGAGAAGAGAAAAGGAAAGTAGGGCCATCTGAAGAGCCCAAACTTAGGTCACAAGTCTTTAAGGGAAGATTCTCTTTTTGGCAAATTGGAATGCTACCGAATCCTCCTAACGATGCCACGAAACAGATGCCGTCTATGGTAATAATAGGGGATCTGTTTCTTGGCATAGTTTGGAGAAATCAAAAAGACCTTCCAATTCACCAAAAAAAAAAAAAAAAAAATCCCCTTAAGGCATAAAAATAGAATAAATAAAATGTCTATGGAGTTTCTAGTTACCTGCAAGACTCATCGATGGGTATAGACCTGATGTGAGGCTCAGGGATGACGGGTTCAGAGGCAGCCGAACTCAGAATATCAAATTCCTTGTAGCCTCCCTTCATGAAGTAGTTTCCAATGCATCGGGTCAGTTCATGGTTCCCAAACTTGGCTCCTGGAACACCATAAACAAATAAGAGGAAGGAAGACATTTATGAGGTTACTGACTCTTTCCAACACTAGCATATAACAACAACAACAACAGGTATATATACAGAATTGAAGGATTTTACATTGTCGCTAAGAGTTGAAGATTCCATTGCCTTTAAGGGGGTGCGGGAGTAGGGGACAGGCTTGGGGGGGGGGGGCATTTGGGGTGTGTGGGAATAGGGGGACAGGCTTGGGGGGGATAGAAAGCCTGTCCCCTATTCCCACACTCCCCTAACCCCCCCCCCCCAAGCCTGTCCCTCCTACTCCAGCACCCCCTAAAAAAAAACCCAAGCCTGTCCCCTACTCCCACACCCCACTAAACCCCCCCCCAAGCCTGTCCCCCTATTCCTGCACCCCCTTAAGTGAACCCTTCTAAGGTGAATTTGCCTACAAAGATATTGACAATACTTTAAGGGTTCTGGTGCCCCTTTGGACCTGAGCTAATAACTTTCCTTTTTCCCCCTTTCATTTTTTCTTTCCCCTTTCATTTTTTTTTTCCCTTCATTTTTCTTTTTGCTTGCAGTCCCTTCTCTCCATCTACTTCCCATTTATAGTACAGTATAAGGTTTATCTGGCCTCGTAATATTCTTTTCAATCATTCCCCTTAAGAGAAAGAGTACTGTATATAATAACAAACCGTGTATCTTGGTAGTGGGTAAGTTGAGTGCTGCCAGTCTCTGTAGTTCATCATGGCTGCTGGTGGTATGGTCTGCTGTCAACTGCTTTACCTTCAGTACTCCAGATCTGTCAAGTGTCATATGTACCTTCACTACTCAAAACTATAAACTAAGGAGCACTATATAGCAAATCTCTTATATATGAAAATGTTATATACTGTACCTTTAAAACCTTTTGTATTGTATCAATTTTTTACCTTCAGTACTCCAGATCTGTCAAGTGTCATATGTACCTTCACTACTCAAAACTATAAACTAACGAGCACTATATAGCAAATCCCTTATATATGAAAATGTTATACTGTATACCTTTTAAACCTTTCGTATTGTATCAATTTTTTACCTTCAGTACTCCAGATCTGTCAAGTGTCATACCTTTACTACTCAATACTATAAACTAACGAGCACTATACAGCAAATCCCTTATATATATGAAAAGTTATGTACAATATATACCTTTTAAACCTTTTGTATTGTATCAATTTTTTACCTTCAGTATTCCAGATCTGTCAAGTGTCATACCTTCACTACTCAATACTATAAACTAAGGTGCACTAGACAGAAAGTCCCTTATATATGAAAATGTTATAAGCCTTTCTTATTGTATCCATTCTTTGTATATTGTCGTATTTTTTCCCGTATGAAACTTAAAAGAAATGAGATGCCTTCCAGTTGCCCCCCCCCCCCAATAAACTGTCAATTAATTACTAGGCTGGTTATTAGTTCTATAATCTATAGTACTGTAATAGTTAATAAATAAATTGGACCAAACCCCTTTTATAAGCATAAATTAGTCATATCATATATAATCATATATCACCTCCACTACCATTACCCATTCCTTACATTATTTTGCTAATGTAATGCAAACTTGCACAAATTACAACAAATATATACACAAAATTACATTTATGTATAATTTGTAAATACTAGAAGCTACACATAGCATTATGACTTTACAGGCATAAGCTGAAGGACAGCTGGGGTATTTTCACTAAGTTAATGTTTGAGATTTATCCCAAATCCAAATCATCCTATAGACTACATCAGTGTTATAAGTCTTGGCTTTATAACATTGTGTATTCCTCAGTGTATAAACTAACTTGTCTTTGATGCAGAGGAGTGCACGAGAGTCTCCCAGATTACCCACGTGTAGCCTCCCTCCATATACCAAAGCCACCACTGCTGTTGTACCTCCACGGATCTCCTGGTCCAGTGCCTGAAGTGCAGAACCTTTTGTTTAGTGTTGTAGGAGTAATTACTTTATCTCTGATTTTGATTCTGGTGACTCTATAGCTGCTATTGTAAATGGTTACTTTTCCTCTTTTAAGACTCTCAACAGTGATATTCCTCAGGGGTATGTCCCATTAATTATATTCTTTCTGGGTCTTTATTATGACTCAACAGTTTAGTATCTGTAGCCACACTCACTGAATCTATAAAATAGCTAAATAATCTAACATAAGGATGTAAAACTAGTGAACGCCCATTCTGTTCTTCAAATGATTTATAGCTTCTTACCTCATAAATCCAACATACCTGTAACCTGCTAAAAGTCTCTGGGAAATTCTGAGCTGCCTCAAACTGACTCATGCCATCAGGGATCTTGTCCAGTAGTTGTGTGCGTTCAGCAATCTTTGGGTCAATGGACTCAAGAAAGGCGTTCTCCACGGCCAGAAAGGCTTCCCGGAATACCTCCTTCACTTCCTCCTCCGTCGTCTTCCCTGTTAGTTGCTCAAAGCTCAGTTCTGCAGGCATTCTCTGTAATTATAATTATATATCGTTTTGTTGGTGCTATCAACTCATCAACAATGTATGCTTTCTCTGTCTAGTTAATATTCAGTGAAGTTACTGCTATTAAGAGAAACAACATGTTACTATGAAGAGGTTACAGATTAAAATTAAAAACAAATAAAATAATGTACTGCACATACCGGTAAGCCAAACATCATGAACAAGGGTCGTCTTGAAATGGTGTATACAGTATATTCAATTATAAAACGATATTGATTTGCAGAACCAGGGTGTGAATTTGGTGATGTTGACCATGAGGTGGACCAATACAAAGAGACTCACTTGTGATGCAAAGTAAGCAGCCTTGGCCCCATCATGACCATCAAACACACCATACAGGAAAGTACTATTCTCCCGATCCAGACAGAAGTGTATGCTGCGGTCTTCATATTCATGTTCAGAGCAAGGTGTGCCATCCTCTCGGTACATCTGGTTTGCTGACATACCAACACCTGGTAAATATAACACAATAAGTAACATATAATAACATATGTTTACATAAAGCAACGTGCCATCCTCTCGTTATTGGTTCACTAAAATCAGTTCATTAGTATGAGATCTTATTATGCTGTGGAAAACAATCTGCACTTTAAAAGGAAGAACTACTTTACTGTACTTGCATTTTATAAAGGGGACTGCTTGCTTTGTAAACAGTATAGTTTTGTACGAAAATAACACCAACCTATAACTGCTGAATATATTAACTAATAGCATGAAAATTTAGCTTACACAGCTGTATTTCTGTGATTCTGCATCAATGTTAATGAATGAATAGTGATCGTGAGTCAAATACTCACATATTGGTACTGTACCATCAAAAAATGTAAAGAGGAAGTTACAACAATATAGTTTTTCAAACAATTTTGTAAATCTTTTTACCATTTGTGAAACAAAATGTCATGAGCAGTGATGGCATTCATATACACAGACCATCAGAGTAAATTTTAATGCTGCAAAAACTACACCACCTACAGTACTCACAACTTTGATAAAATGCCCACAATCTTTATAAATGTTCACAAACTTCAGAAAATGCTCAAATTCTTCAGAAATGCTCAAAATCTCCAGATTACGTACACAGCTTATGGAAAGAAAATGTCCAAATACTTCAAATCCTGGCCACAAATTAAATAAAACATTAAACAGAGAAGGATGGTGTGCGATACAAACCTGAGAGCTTACAGATAGGCAAACCATCAGTCCAAGTGTCATTGTTACGCAGTCCAGTCATCCCTAGTGATGCGGGTTTGATGACCTGTGAGGGCATAACTTTCTTCTACCACTCTTGCATACATACAAATATGCAACAGTAGTTACAGTATGGTCAACACCTGAAAATTATACAAAAATATACAGTATAAATATATAAATACATAAACGTAACACTATCATAAATAATGTAAGCCTTGTAGATCACTAACTACAGTCCCTATTATTATTATTATTATTATTAAAAATAGACATATGTCCTTGATATAGTTCCATACTGGCATACTTAACACCTGTCATTTAACACAGGTTCATTAAGTAGTTACTGTACTAAGTTTGTATGATAATGAATAACAGAATCCTGAGAAAACATTAGTTGGTCTTCAATGACAGATTAAACATAAATTGAAGTGCTGGACAGAACTATTTCTATGAGTCGTATTATCAAAATTTTTCTTTGAGGATTTTCATTGGTGAATTTGTATTGGTCGTTCTGTATTTGGAAGAAATGTATAAAAAAAAATTGCTTCCATTATTGTCCCTGTTTGGTCCCGCCGTCTGCTGCAGTCCAGGTTAGGTTAGGTTGGGTTAGGTCAGATTAGGTTAGGTTAGGTTAGGTTAGATTAGGTTAGGTTAGGTTAGATCAGGTTAGGTTAGTTAGGTTAGGTTAGGTCAGGTTAGGTCGGGGTGGGGTGGGGTAGGTTAGGTTAGGTTAGGTCAGATTAGGTTAGGTTAGGTCAGGTCAGGTTAGGATAAATGTCACAGATGAATATTATTGTTTAGTGGGTAATGATGATGATAAAAACTGTACTAGACAACGACAATAGTGTAAATATTTTCCTTGTATTATTTACCCAGCATATAATAATAATAATAATGTTCTAAATCAAAACGAAGGAATAACCACAAATTTCAAAATATAAAATGAAAAATAATTAAAAAAACAACAGATTGGTGATAAGATTAATTAATACGTGACTGAGACTTGCAATTATCAAGTTAAAAGTACGTAATTAATAAAAGATTTAGTTATACAAATAATACAAATAATACAAATGAAATACTAATTACAAAACTTTACACACACACACACACACATACACCATTAAAATATATAATACTTAATATAAATACAAAAAAATACAAGTTAAATAGTGATATATACAAGACCTTGATTGGTGAGGCTGGAGGAACTTTTATTTTTGTTTTGTTTTTGTTTGCTTTTGTAACCCCGTTGTAATCTTGTAAAAAAGGTTAATTAATTATACTGTAGTTTATTTTGGTGTTTATATATATTACACTATATTATTATTACCCAATTAAGTGTTTATCTGTTTGTTTTTTAAATAAATATATAATTCACCTACATACATACAGTAATTACCCCGTTGTAAATTTGTAAAGGTTAATTAATTATACTGTAATTTTATTTTGGTGTTTATATATATTACACTATATTATTATTACCCAATTAAGTGTTTATCTGTTGTTGTTTTTAAATAAATAATTCACCTACATACAGTAATTATGACATTGTATGTATGGAGGGAGGCTATTACATACACATTTTTTTCAAAGACATCACTCTCTTTCTTTTTTTAGTTTTTCACAATATAAACAAACACACTACACACCACACACACCCTTTGTCAAAATACATATCCCCCCAAAAAATTAAATAAATAAAAAATTATGAAGAGAATTAAAAATCAAGCCTCTCTCATTTGAATCTTACGCAGGTGGGGGGTGCTGGAATAGGGGGACAGGCTTGGGGGGGGGGTTAGGGGGGTGCGGGAGTAGGGGGCAGGCTTTCTACCCACCCCAAGCCTGACCCCCCAAGCCTGTCCCCTACTCCCGCACCCCCCTAGGCCTGTCCCCTACTCCCGCACCCCCCTAACCCCCCCAAAGACTGTCCCCCTATTCTCGCACCCCCTTAAAACTGCTTTTATACTTTTATAACTTTTATAATATATACTTTTATAATAGCAGCTATGTAGTAAGTAAGTAATTAAATCATATCTCAAAATTAATTATCCAACTTCATCTCAATTAAGGCTTCTTTGAGAGTTTTGACACCCCTTCGTACCCAAGTTATACATCCCTTTAGTTCTTTTTTTTTTATCTGTTCAACCAATCCCTCCGTTTTCTTCATTCATTCATACATGTTGTCTCTTCTCTCTATTTCCTCCCTTGGGTTAATTAATAAGGTCTTCTAAAAAGCTTAATTACCACGCTTGTTTTTCTTTCTTCCTCTTCAGCAGTTCTCAATTTCAGATTATAATTATCAATGGAGTCTTCATCAGAAACGTACTGCACAAGAATTTCTCTCACTAGTGATAAATCTTATAGTCTATATATATATAAACGTTAACTTCATATCCACTCCGTTCCAAGATCTCCGTTCTACTTTCTCTATGCTGTCACGTGTGTAGGCCCAACTAAACTATTTTTATCATGTTCTTCTTTTTCGTCTTTTGGTGGCTTTCATTTAATTGTAGGCTTCTGCAGTGTCATTCTTATCACGGCAATCACACCGACACACAGGAGGATGGTGGGGGGTAATCAATCACTAGTGTGTGTGTCTGCTGCTGCTGGGTTGGTTGGGTTGACGTTGTGTGGAATGACGTCACACACACACTCACACACACACACACATAACTCGACTCGTCCAATCTGAGGGGAGGATTTTTTCGCGTTTGATTTATATATACGTTCCATCAATCAATCATGCAACGAGTGTGGGATTTTTTTTTTATTTCTTTTTTCCAGGGATGAGTGTGAGATTGGAGGAGTAGTAGTAATAGTATTGACGGTCGCTTTTACCATCTACTGATCATCAATTTTGTGCTTAGCGGACGTTGACAGACAGATAGATAGACAGACAGACAGACAGACAGACAGACAGACAGATAGATAGACAGATAGCCAGACAGACAGACAGATAGATAGACAGACAGATAGACAGACAGATAGCCAGACAGACAGACAGATAGATAGACAGACAGACAGATAGACATACAGGATAGATAGTCATAACAAATACTTCCTCAATAGTAGTAGTAGTAATGTAATTATAATCTTTAGTGGATGAGTAGTAGAACATAGTGATGATGGTGATGATGATGTAAAGAGAGCTATAGTGATGATGATAATAATGATGTAAAGAGAGCTATAGTGATGATGGTGATAATGATGTAAAGAGAGCTATAGTGATGATAATGATGATGTAAAGAGAGCTATAGTGATGATAATGATGTAAAGAGAGCTATAGTGATGATGATGATGATGTAAAGAGAGCTATAGTGATGATGATAATGATGATGTAAAGAGAGCTATAGTGATGATGATAATGATGATGTAAAGAGAGCTATAGTGATGATGATAATGATGTACAGAGAGTTATAGTGATGATGATGATGATGGTGATGAAATAAATGGTGTTCTGTTGCTTAGAATAATTTTGGAGGAATTAGTTGCTCCAGATTAATTTACAACCAAACACTCTATTAATATAACTCACTAAATTAATTATATAAGGGCCCTGTGATCGTTTATAAATATTGAAGACTTCTGTTGATTCATCTTGACTATGCCACGAAACAAGCTCCTTCCCTATAGGTGTGTGTGTGTGTGTGTGTGTGTGTTTGTGTTTCGTGGCAATATTTGAAGGACTCGTTTATATCCAATTTTCAGTCTACATCATAG
>JAWQEG010007802.1:2500-19068 GCA_033782935.1 Petrolisthes cinctipes
CATATTTTTTAAATGAATTCTGACATTCCAGACGTTTATATTAAGTCACACTACAATTTGACATATATATATATGTATAAAATGCATCTGGCTTTCCCCTTTCCTAAACTGAATTGTCTTTAACGTGCATCAAGACATATTACAGGTGTTCGTATTTAACATAGGAGAGAACTGATGACGGTCCAGGAGTGCTTTCTATTTGTTGATGTTACTCGTTATTATCCACAATTTCCATGGAGAATACTGTACTGTTGTCCTTATCATAAACACCTGTGTCAGGCTGTAGGATTTTCCTCTTTCTCTGGAATGCTTCATCTCACGTATCCTACTTGGTAAAGAAGAACCTGAACAAATGAAACACTCCTTTCCCAAGACTTTTCATGGTACGAGGATAGGCGCCTATGTGTGGTATGAACGAGTGTCCTATTCAGAGGCATTATAATTATTATCCCCCATAATTTGAGAATTTTCTTGAAGTTGTAAATCACTATAAGAGGTGAGATTAATTTTTTTCCAGAAGGGCTTAATAAAAATATATAGTCTCTTTGTTGTCCCTTAATTCTGTCTGGACTGGAACCAAGCCGGAATCAGCCTTTATTTACGAACACAGACGGGTGGCATAAATTATTACAGGTTTAATTGTTAAGTAAATCAAGGGTTGTTGGCTGTGGTGTACCCAAACTACCTTTTAATTCCCCTTATGAAACCCTCTTGTGTGTGTCACCTCTAATTGGTTTGCACAGTTTTTGCTTTGTTCTCCTCAAACTATTATACAAGGCCAGACTAACTGTGCAATTTAGCCCCACATTTCGTAGTTAAACCCAGGG
The DNA here is from genome assembly GCA_033782935.1 of Petrolisthes cinctipes. Lineage (NCBI taxonomy): Eukaryota > Metazoa > Arthropoda > Malacostraca > Decapoda > Porcellanidae > Petrolisthes > Petrolisthes cinctipes. The sequence goes on from JAWQEG010007802.1 coordinate 3,328, forward strand.
GTCGTCTGAAGTTTATGGACCCTCAAAGTCTACGCTGTTAAGGAGCGGAATAAATGTGCACCCCGCCCTCCCTAATTCCTTCTACCGCAAGATTGTCCTCATACACTCCCCCGGCATCGAGTCACTCCCCCTCCAAAAAAAAATCTCCTCACTCACTCCCTCCCTCATTCACTTCAACTTGCATCTCCTCACTCCTGTTCCTCACTCTTCCCCAATCACATCACTCCCTCTCGCATCGACTCACCCACTCGTGAAGGTTTGGGAACTTTCGGTTTAATTACAAGAAAGCGTGAACTAGGAAAAAGAAACAAAGAATGTGTGTGTGTGTGTGAGAGAGAGAGAGAGAGAGAGAGAGAGAGAGAGAGAGAGAGAGAGAGAGAGAGAGAGAGAGAGAGAGAGAGAGAGAGAGAGAGAGAGAGAGAGAGAGAGAGAATAAAAAGAAAGAAAAAGAGGAGATGAAGAAAAATAATACATACAATTGAAATTTAGAGGAAAAGAAACATAGACCTTCAGACTCCCATCATTTTCTATTAAGTATTGATATGTGTAATTCAGCTACTCTGCTCTTATATCCTCTCATATAATTTTTGGATACTCGTCTTTGCTTTATATTGTTTTACAGGTGATTTTTTTTTTTTTTTTTTATCATATGTATTCGTCCTACAAATTATTTTCCTCCGTGTATGTAGTGTTGTATTCTTTTCCACGTGTTCCTCCCCGTTTGTCCCCTTCCTTATTTTCTTGTCTCTTTTCTCCCTCTCGGCTTTACCCTCACCTCGTTTCCTATCCCCTTCCTCCTCTTCTCTAACATCTGCAAAATCACTACTTCCCTCCCCCCTCTCTCTCTCTCCTCACCCCTCCTCCCACCACCCATCACCTCTTCCTCTTCCACTCCCTCCCCTCCCATCCCCTCCTCCTCCTCACTCTTATCACACCGCCACATCTTATCTCCCTAATCTCAGCCCCCTCCCATCCCTCCCACCCTCTTCCAAGATGAGAAGCGGGATGGAGGGTGGGGGGCCGAAGGGAGTCTTGGAAGTTCATCGTCTCAGTCATTCGTAATTGCTGTGGAGTGGTGATTAGGCTCTGAGGTGCTGTGAGAGGGAAGGAGGTTGTGAGGTACTGTGAGGGTATGTAGAATGAGAGGTGCTGTGAGAGGGAGGGAGGCTGAGAGGTACTGTGAGGGGAGGGAGGCTGTGAGGTGTTGTGAGGGAAAGGGGGGTCGCGGGGAAAGGGAGACTGTGAGGTGATGTGAAGGGGTGTAGGCTGTGATGTGTTGTGAGGGAGAAATTATTGTTAGAAAAGGACCATAAGATAAAATTGTAATGAAGGGTGGGCGCGAGAGACGTATGGTAGCAAGAGCAGAGCATAATATATACTCAATCGCTGGGCTATGGAAGTGGGGGTAGGGCCGCGAAACAAGGCAGTGAAAAGGTCAGAATAATATGAATTGTGAGGAGCTGTGAAGGAAGAAACCGTATGAGGTTGTGTGAGGGAGTAACAGAAAGCTTGTGAGGTGGGGTGAGGAGGCCGAGCTGGTGTATGAAGAATGGAGGTGGGACGGGAGAGTGTGAGAGACGAGGTGGCACATGGGATGAATACTGATGATGCAGGGAAGGTCTTGTTATTCTTAGGCAGGTAGCTAGTTAAGTTGGTGGTTGTTCTCCTTTTGGTATTAGCTGGATAGTTTGTGGTGTATTTGTTTTGGTAGCCTGAACTTGGTTTGTTAGTGGATGCCCTGTTTGTGGTACCTAATAAGTAGAGATTTTGTTTGTAGTATGGACATTGTTAATGATATAGACTCCTTCGTTTGAGTGTTGTTCGTGTAAGCAGTGTTTGTTTTGTTTGTAATTTGTGGTAGTGTTAAGAATTATGTTAAAATTGTCTGTGTTGTGGATGTTACCTTTGTTATACTTGTTAATGTACAATCGGCCTCAGGATTTCGTACACAGAGCATTGGTTAAAATAAAGTCTTTATTCTGCACTTACTGTAGAGATTGTTCTGCTGACTGATTCAAGTATTAGCCAAATAAAATTGCTATAAATGTTTAGTGTTGGGAAATTGATGTACACGTTTTCTAGTTGTTACGAACCTCTGATGTCACAGTGGTGTATACGAATTCCTGAGGCCGACTGTACATGATGTTGGAAGTATATGTATACAGGCACGCACACATACCAGCACCGTCAGTGTAAATTGGTAACCACACACACACACACACATACACGAAAGCGCACATGAATAGACATAAATAAGCATCAGAACACATAAAGAAACAAACACACATACATGCATTCATACATACTGTACATACATATACATACATATTTACACACACATACAAAAGCATACACAAACAGGCATACGCACACATACAACAGCACACATAAATAATCACACACACAGACTCACACAAGTGGAAGCACACAAACAAGCACACGTAAGCACACACATGCTTACACACAGGCACACCAACTTGTTGCACGCACACGGTATCTAAAATAAAATAGATTGTGTAGTGATAGTGGCGGTGGAGGTGTTGTTTAGATACTGGGGTTATCTTGTTCATCATCAGAGGACTAGAGCCGCTGCCCCACCCCAACCCCACACGGCCCCGTCCACCCTCCCTTCCAACCCCGTTCCCTTCCCCTCCCTCCATCCTTCTCCTGTCCCTCCATCTCATGTCCCGTCCACTTTACCTCCTTCACTCCTCCTTCTCCTCTATCTGTCCCGTCCACTTCCACTCCTCTGCCATGACCTCCCTGCTACTGCATCAACTCCAAGCCCCGTCTGCTCTCACATCACCTTCCCGAGCCCTTTCTGTTACCTATCTCCACCTTTCCCAGACCATATCCATTTGACGACATCCTACTCTCCATTTGCTGCCCACTACCCACTGCTCTTTCACCGCCCACTTCACCCCACTACTACCTACCCTATCCTGTCCCACCACCATCACCACTACCTCTACGAGTAGTACTCCAAAACTCCACTTCAGTACGACCCTCCTACCATTATCATAAGCAGTACTGTACCCCTCTACCGCCGTACTACAATACCACCCATCACAGTTTGTGTTACTATCCTATTATGCTACCACATCTCCACAAATATCAGTACCCACCCTACCATGTAAATTTGTAAAAGAACACTATGCCACCACCACCACACCACAACCACCCAACTATCCAAGCAACTCTGCATTCTTACCAAATCCTTGCCAATACCCCCACCCAACCACTCCACCACCACCCAGCCACCTCCTGCCACGCCCCCTCTACCCAGCCACCTCCTGCCACGCCCCCTCCACCCCATCACTACCTGCCCCACCAAAAGTCATTAACTCATAGGCACGGGGTAAGGAGGGAGGGGAAGGGGAAGTTGGGGGTTTGTTGCCTGTGACGAGTGAAATCCTGTTGGTGTTATCCGGAGTAAAATATATACTGTAAGTCATAAGAGGTCGATTAAACCTTAGGAAAAAGAATATAAGAATTGAGGGTCGTGCAAATATAATTCAAGGTCATGATATTTTGTATTTTACCAATAAATGCCACTTTTAATGTTTAAAAGTCGCAGGGAAAATTTATATTAATAGTAAGGTTCACTTGGCAATAGAAAATGCCTCTAGAGTTGAACCTTAATTAAGTAAAGACGCACAACAACGAAAAGCAATTTAATTTTCTGTATGTTTTCTTAGAATACACCATGGTCTATAAAGTACTTGTCCAAAAAAAGATAGCGATAAAATTATAATATACTCTAACCTGATACCATGTTTTCATGCCGAAGTCTGTTTGGGTGTACAGTATTACGTGTTCCTCGATCCGATCCGCAGGCTGTATTAGATATTTTAATAAATTTGTTATGCTCATGTTACCGATATTGTAATGGTGGACAACTATTTGCTTAATTAAGGTCATGAGTACCACAAGATTTTCTTCAGTTGAATAAGGAGTTGATCTTGATGTAATATCAAAGAGGAAACTGCTAAGACAAAGGTTCGTAGTTACTTTCTTATCTATATCACTATGCAGTGCTTACGCCTGTCCGACTGGCCATCTGTCTGTTCCTCTGTCCGACTATGCATGGCTGAATGGTTGAACACGTGGGGCTAAAACTTGATCCACAGGGCATCTTGACACGAGGAAAAGCAGATTATAGGTGATACAGACCTCCGAGGTTAGAGATACAATGATAAAATTCTCAGAGACTGATTTCTTCCATTTAGGCCTCAACTTCTATATAGAAAACATATCACTACTAGCCTAATATACTTTCCATATATTACACTCCCATAGTCACCATCATTATACATGCATTCCCACCACTACCACTACCACTAGCATCATCCTCAGTGCGTCACCACCACCACCACCATCCCTGCATCACAACCACCAATACAACCACTATTCCCGTCATCCTCCTCTGCACCACCATCACCACCACCACCAAACCACCACCAATATAGTCTACCTAACCCTCCCTACTCTCCCCTACCCTTCCTTCCTTATCTTGTGCTCTCATTATTGTACGAGGAGCGATGTTATCAGCTGTAGTGTCTGAGTCCTGGATAACGTGCTGGGAAACTCTCCAGGTCGCAATAATCCCAAGTCTGCTATGGTACAGGGAACCATGAGGGGAACACACTTGGTCGCAATATTCCCAAATATACTATGGTACAGGGGACCGTATGCAAGAGAAAGTCATGAAGTTAGACAGTATATAAAATTAGTTTTACGATTGCTCTGTGTCTTTTCTATGGAGTCATTCATTGTGTCCCAGTCAACGTCATTTCCTCATCTTTATTTTTCCTTTTCTCTCTACAGGACGTTTGTAGAGGTTCACACTCAACCTAGCACATCCTATTTACTCATGCTTATCCATCTTTATTATCTATCAATCAGTCTACTTTTCTATCTCGTCCCTTAAATTGAATGTAACTAAACAACTCTTGCCTGATCCAACTTAATCTAATATGTCCTAACTTAACCAATCGGAAGCATACCTAACCTAACTTAACCTCACCTCACCTCACCTCACCTCCATCTCTCGTCCCTAATTTGAAAGTAACTAAGCATATCGTACCAGACCTAACCAAATCTATTATGACCTAACCTAACCTAATCTAACCCAACCTAACCAAACCTAATCTAACCCAGCCCAAACGAATCTAACATGATCTAACCTCATCTGACCCAACCTGACTGAATCTAACAAAACTTGAACATAATCTAGATACTGTAGCGAGTCAACCCCTCCAAGAAAATGATGGCCTTCCCCGTACCATGAGATAGTTTAGTGCCACAGTGCTGAGGGTCTGTGGGCTGATAGAGCGAGGACGAGAGCCACACCGGTAATACCAGTCATTAGGACATTAAGATGGAGAGATAGCGCCTCACTCGACGACACGCAGGCGGGTTTACCTTTTCAATATGTGGCTTTGTGAATTAGTTAGTTGTAATCTCCACTCTTTGTGTTTTTGTGTGGGATCATACAGAGGCACGAGAACAAATAGTTTTCCCTGCGTTCGTCTCCCTTTGCCGGGCAATTAGTGTCGTGGTGAGAGTTTGGATTTGTGTGTGTGTGTGTGTGTGTGTGTGTGTGTGTGTGTGTGTGTGTGTGTGTGTGTGTGTGTGTGTGTGTGTGTGTGTGTGTTTGCACGGTAAGTCGAAAAATATGTTTACAATATTTTTGCGAAATATAACCGATGTAATAACAGTCCATTGTAATGTTTTCATCTGATTAATTTCTGACATGAACAGGACTCTACCTAACATAATAAAAAATACCATAGAACGTGACATGGGACTGAGTGATTAACGACATCACACTATTCCCTGAAACTTTTGTTCATGTACAAGTGTTGTGTATTTCCCTGACCTTCTTATGAAGAGATAATGTAAATTGTTATTCTCTTGTGGCCGGACTGAAGTGGTCGTCATTCCTCCTGATAAGCTAGGAAGCAAGCATTGTTATTTAGTAAATTTTGAAGTATTATGTGTCCCTCCTGGCTAACAACAGATGACCCTCTTCATATACATACAATAACTGATAGGATCTAATTTGTATGATAATGTATGTGATGTAATGGCATGTACTGCATCCAAATGGTCCATGCTTTCATACAGGGTGTTCTTAAAATTCTTGTGCGCTTTACATACCGGTACATTTATCTATCGTTAAATGTGCACAAGGAATTTAGGGACACCCTGTATATTCTGTCTTTCTTTGCCTTCATATCTCCGTGTTGTTGTCCTTCATTCTGATTAGTGTTTACATATTATTTTTCTCTCCGGTTATCGTTGTCAGGGGTTGTAGTGGTGTTGGTGACTGTGGTATTTTCTGTTGTTGTGGTTATAGCAGTGGTTGTGGTTGTGGTAATAGCCGTTGTTTTGGTTGTGGTTATAGCCGTGGTTGTGGTTGTGGTTATAGCAGTGGTTGTGGTTGTTCCAGTAGGTGTGGTAAATTATTCTAATTGTCAGAGCTCGTGGTATAATATTAGTGACTGTGGAAATGAATGTAGCAGGAGTAGTAATTTGGAAATGGTAATAATGACTGGTAGTGGTTATGCTATAGGCAGTCATAGTGGTTGTGACAGTGACTATAATGGAATCAAGGTTTGTGGAAGTAACAGTGGTTATAATGGTGGTAATGAGTGTTTTAGTCTCAGTCGGTGTGATTGTGGTGGTGATTACTTTAGTGTAAATCAAAGGGGATGTAGCAGTAATAGTAGTATTGGCAATATTAGTAGTACCGGTATATAGCAATGATGACTGGGGTAGTGACAGTAATAAGTATAGGGGTTGTGGGTATATAGATTGTGGTAGTCCAAGTCCTGGTGTTTGTGGCAGGGATTAGGGGTTGTAGTGGTGTTTGTGTCTGTGACTGTTGTTGTGGTAGTGATTATAGTAGTGACGATGATTGTGGTAGTTAGTGACAGTGATTGCTGCTGTGGTAGTAAAAGTTAAGAAGTGGCAGGGACTGTGTGTCATTACGATGATTAATAGTAGTGGTAGTAGCAGTGATAATAATAAATCTAACAGTGACTCTTACTATGCCTCCATGATCACAGCCTGACCGATGGAATCAGTGCTTGATACAGTTCCCTTTGTAATTTCTCCCTCCTAATGGTTGTGGTGGATTTAATTGATTATAACCTTCTGCTTGGAATGCCAATCTGGTTGCGTAATGGCCACCACAGGGATCATTAAGGCAAGACAATCACCAGGTACCGAGTATTGGAATGAGGACAAGAGGTAAGGCAGGTAGTAGGTAGTCAAGTCTCCCTCCGCCCCTTCCTTTCATCTCTCCTGACGGTGTGCATATTGAGCCGAAGAAATGTATGTTATGGAGTCACTCGATGAAGGCTTAATAATAGACATCTTTGCACAGTCATTTCTCGTGTTAGGTTATCACCCTCGAGTATTTGCAGAGCTTATCATAGAGTCTGTTTTGGTCGGACCGCCTGCCTCAATGTTAGTTACTATGTTTTACTTGGTGGAAATGAAATGATACCAGTTGACTAGTACATGAAAGACACCAAGGCAGACAAGCACAATATTGGGTTTGGTATGTAAAGTGTTCTATGACCTCCAACACTTATTTTTCTCGATTTTTAAACTATGAAAGTGGTCGTGTGTTTGCTAGGCAGTTAGTCTGTATGTATTGTATGAGTAAATGTGTGTGGTATTGTCTCTATGTCAATATATGATTGTGTATGTCTACCTACTAGTAACTGTTGCCTTAGGTCATTTCAAAAGAGTCCATTCATACTATATTATTGATTTGAGATTTGGGATGTTTATGTAGAGAAATTATGGTGTGATGATTATGCATGAACCTAGAAAATTATCGGAAATCAGATTCCGTTTAACGACAGAGTGAACAGCAAAATGAGACTTTATACGGTTTTATAAGTCTGTATTCCTTCTCAAACTGGATGTTGGGTGAGTATAAGAAATTTATGTCGACACCTTCAGTTTCAATTTTTTTAATGCACTAGATATTGTACTCAACTGTAATGGGGAGACTAGTCAAATTCCTAGTATTCATTTTCCTTGTTTGAGAATCTGGTTTGTTCCCCAGCGACATCGAAGGAGGCATTGTTTTAGTCCTGGTTCTAGAAAATTCGACAAGGTCACCCAAAGACCTCTACTTGTTGACGAAAAGCACCTTTTACTTTCTTCCATTGCACACTCCTCGGCAGATTCCCCCCCACAATCTCCTCCACCACACATGTGACCCCAGACCACCACCTGCCCCGGCTCCTCCATCCCACCCAGAGTTACCACTACCACCCCCAGGCCCACAGTCCCCACCGGCCCTCGCGTCGTAGTAATTGACAGCTCACACAATGACCACATTAACACCCATCCCTCCCTCCCGTCTGCTCTAAGGTGTGTGGCCCCTCCCAGTCACCCTTAGAGGTCCTCTCCCCTCCTCCCCACTCAGGTGTGTGGTCTCTACTATATACATTCTCTCAGGTGTGTGGTCCATACTACTTTCTCTCTGGTGTATAGCCCCGTAATGCAACCCTCCCTCTCAGGTGTGAAGCTTCTCTCAACCCCTTTGCTCTCTAGGTCTCGTTCACTCTCCCTGTGTGAGTCTCTCCACTTCCCCTCCATGTTTCTATCCACCCTTCCCTCTTACTGTGTCTCCAATCTCTATCCATGACTCTATTCACTCTCCTTCCATAACTCTCCGCCGTCCATTCAATGTTCTATCCATCCTTCCACCCTCCCTCCTTCCCTCCTTTTGTCTGTCTCTCCCTACTCCCCAACCCATTAAGAGCCGTCACCACACCACTTGATGGCTTATCTTGCATCTCCGTCACCACAACAATAAACCGCTGATGGCCTGATCTTCTTGCCTAATACCGTTTCTGCCACGCCACGTCCCAACTTCCACGCCCAACCTTCCACGCCCACTCTTCCACGTCTATCCCTCCATGCCCACTCTTCCACGTCTATCCCTCCACGCCCACTCTTCCACTCCCATCCTCCCATGCCCACTCATTCACTTTCCTCTATCTCAACACTATACTTCAGCTGGCTCACTCCTTTCTCTTGCAGCCCCAACCTTATTGCTACTCCCTTGTTCCATCACGGTATTTTATCGTTGCCTTATCCCACTCACCCTTAACGTTATTATTTCTTTGATTATTCTTTAGATCCAACATTGAGTGCAGTACTTCGAGACCAAGAATCCCAGGTGCTGTCACTGAACCACAACCCTGAGGCAGGAGAAAGCTGTGTACACCCGGCAAAGAAAACAAAAATATCATTGTACATTATGCGTGAAGCAATTTGAACCACAGAACAAAGGTCACCGAAATATTAGCGTCCATAATCAGCACTTGTTCTCATATTTTCCGTACTTATCGCATCCCTCATGCACCGATATACCAAGTGTACGTGCAAAATTAGGAGTAAAGGTATGGTAGGAAGAGTAGTCAGTAGAGGAAGCATGACTGTGTGTGAGGTAAGGAGTATACAGTATATTTGACAGAGAAAATGTTGTTGGGAGTGTGTGTTGTGCAGCGGTTAGCGTGTGAGTGGATGGGCAAGTGGGTGTAGCAGAGAGAGAGAGAGAGAGAGTGTGTGTGTGTGTGTGTGTGTGTGTGTGTGTGTGTGTGTGTGTGTAGCAAAGAGGGAGCGAGAGACCGGGTAGAGGGGTAAGGTGTGGTTGGCCACGCTCTCTCAACATCCACTCAGCTGAATAGACAAATCCACCGTGGAAATATTTAATGCTCTTATTGACGGAACAAGATTAAAAACGTTTATCAGTAAAAAAAATAATCTGGCAAAATTTCATATATAAATAGCAAGAATTATTGAAACGAAACGAGAGAAAATTGGATTACATCTATTTTTTTGCAAACCCACAGTCACGAAGGTTTCATGTTGCAGCTGCAGTGTAAATATATAGGTTTGGTGATTTTTACGTGCAGTATTGATGTAGCACGTTGCACTCTCCTTCATAACAAACAAAATATTGATGTTATGTTTAAATTTATTGATATATATGTTGTGTGGGGGTAGGCCATGGTTGGAGGGAGGAATTCAGATGAGGAGTGGAAAGGAACCCAGGAGGGAGAGGAGGAGGAGGGAGACAAACATATGAGGGAAGGTGCAGAAGAGCTGGGAGGAAGAGAAAAATATAGGAAAATGACAAGGTGTGAGTGTGCTGAGTAACAAAGGGGAAGAAACACAGAAACAGTGACGGATTGGAGAATAACAGAAAGGAGAGAGGGAGAATACAGCGAGGTACTTACTGCATGTAGAAAAGGAAATGGAAAGGAATGTGGCTATAGTACAAGATGTGTCTGAGTGAACTGCTATGGGAAAAAGAGGCAGAGGTATGCCAAGGGAAACGTATACGAACCCAACGGTGGTATTCACTGTTGTAAAGTGTTAAGACAGTGACCACATCCAATTTCTCCATGAGACTCTACGTGTTTCATAACCACTACCACCAGTTACCATTTGAGCCACATGTATGTACTGTTCAGTCACGATCAAAAGTCCTGTCTCTGGTGAATGAAAGTGAACCATTTGAGCGAATCTTTTGAACCAATATTACTGAGATCAACAGCTATAGGGCCTAGTTTCACATAATTTATCGAGACTCTTTCAATCGAAGGTGTTGACAGGACAATTGAACGTAACTGTACCTAAACATTACCACCAAGAACTACAGACTATTTACCATCATACGAACCGTCATCACTACTGTAGTCTAAAGGCCGTATGTCGCGGGAAACAATATCACACGGCAAATTCTCAAGAAAGACAACAACGACGACCGACGACACCACGCGGGCGGCGGGACAACATTTGCATCCAATAAACATTTCAACTAACCAACATTTACATCAAATCAACATTTCCAACTAACCAACATTTCAACTAACCAACATTTCAACTAACCAACATTTCCAGCCAACGAACATTTCCAACTAACCAACATTTCCAACAAACCAACATTTCTAACAACACACCTACCACCATTACCTAACCACAGTAACCCCCACCAGCCCAAGGAGACGCAGCAGTTCAGGTGGTGGAGGTATAGTAGTGATTGGTTGTTGTAATGACGCTTCTCTGAGGGGGCAAAGGTTGATCTGATTGTTGTTTCCCAGGCAGGCATTACACCAGCTCACGCCAGTCATTTGAAACACCAACCACCTACACTCATTCGTTCACATTTAAACATAAATTCACACACTCACGGTCCCAAGCACACACACATACACCTACGCAAAACACACCAGCACACGCCATGCAGCCATTCTAAACACCAGCCACACACACACACACACACACAATACCAGTTCACTCACGCGTTAACACACTCTTACACACACACACACACACTCACACCATCTCCCGCTTTCCTCTCAGCTCACGTGTCCTCCCGCCTCAGTGCCTACCACCTCACGCCTCTTCCCGCCCACCTCACGCCCCAGATACCCGCTTGACCCTTTCATTACCAACAATAATTCAGGCGAGAGGATAATCTGTTAAACTGCTGCCTCCCTCCTCCCCTCCCCTCCTTCTCTCTCTTTTGTTTCACCTGACACGACACCACACAGCCCTATACACAGCTCTACTCTGATCTATACAACCCACACACACAGCCCTGCACAACGTTTACACACACATACACACACACATCTACACACACACACATACACATACACATACACACACACACACACACACATACATACACATATATATATACATACATATACACTCACACACACACACACACACACACACACACACACACACACACACACACACACACACACAGACTGGATGGAATGTTTTAGCTGGAGTTATATTGTGCTTGTGATGCAGCCAGATTAATTAACTACTGTAAACGCTTGTGACTCTCTGTGTATAGTGCACAGTCATAAGCCATAATAGGTGTCCAGGTGTGCTTCTTCAAATAGCCTATTGATGGAGTAATAAACTAACTCCAGCAATATATAAGAGACAGGATAATAGTTGTCGTAATTGGTTCATTGGTATTATGTCAGACGAATCCAAACTCCTACAACAACAACAACAACAACACCTGGATAAATATTTTGTTTCTTGACTGTACCTTTACCATCTTGCTGCTGGTGAGGTGAGCCAAAACAAGGGACATAAACACCACAGTTTGTCCAGCAGGAGTCTGATCACCCCGGGAGTTACAACCTGATTGTCCCCTGATTGTGATCGCTACACCACCACCACCACCACCACCACCCCCCAGTATCAACATCACTACCGTCCCATTCTAACCACTACACAACCACCACTACCACTACTACTGCACCACCACCACCACTACCACCATACCATACCACCACCACTACCACTACCACCATCCCATTCTCCTTCTCTACTACCACCACTACTATACCACCACCACTACCACCACCACTACCATACCACCACCACCACCACCACCACCACTACCATACCACCACCACTACCACCACCACCACTAGTCTACTACTACCACCACCACCACCAACGTCCAATTTTCCATCACTGCAACAATAATGCAACTAACTAGCAACAGAAAGCACATATTATTTTTGTATAAATCATTATATTATTAAAGTATGCCGACCAATTAAGTAGCCATCAACAAGGATACAAGTTTGTCTGAACCAGTCTGAGGGTAATTAGCGTTACAATATATCTTATGGGGCAGGTTTTACAAGAGAGTAAAATATGACGAGTAGTAAGAGGAGGAGTTGTTTTTTTTTCGGTAGACTGGTGATCACTCTATCTGATTATTGTGTCTATGATCGGCTAAGTAGACGGTCAGAGCGACTTATCACACCAGTCTATCAGCCAGTCAGGAAGTCGGTCAGCCCAGGCGTTATAATTATATAGCGCCAATCAGATGTACAGTCACTGTCAAAAAAAAGGATGCGGATCTCACGACGCACCGTAACATTATGAGACCTTCCATAAGCTGTTGAATATTATGCGGGTTTTCTCGGTTTTAGGAACATAGATGCACCCAGAATGTGTTTCAGTTGCCGAAGCTGCTTGTAAAAGAGGCCAACCAACCCATGACCAGTATCTGTTTGTGGGGACATTCTCTTGTTTATATATCGATCTAACCCTGAGTCAAATCTTTTGTCATTTACTGTACAGGCATGTTGAAGAGGGCCGTGTATTGGAGTTCTAGTGGGGGGGTGGGGCGTGGGGGGGGGGGGCTAATCTTCAATAATTCTTCTGTGAACTTTTATCTTGAGACGTCAATCTAAGTCTTCGCCAAATCTATTTCACTGATTTGTATCCCCGGTCTTGGTGGGTTTCCTCGTAGTGTGGTATTTAGTGCAATTTGATTCCATAACGATAATATTGGACTGCTACAATGAGTTTTTACTTGAATATCTATCATTGTAGCACCGTCCGTTTTAGCGTGAGGTTTGTAGCACCGTCCGTTTTAGCATGAGGTTTGTAGCACCGTCCGTTTTAACATGAGGTTTGTAGCACCGTCTGTTTTAGCATGAGGTTTGTAGCACCGTCCGTTTTAGCATGAGGTTTGTAGCACCGTCTGTTTTAGTATGAACTCGGTAGTGGTTGTCAGAGTGTGTGTCGTGGAGGCGAGAATGTCCGGCTAACAAACAACACTGCCATAAAGAAGAGCCAAAGACCACACATTTTCTCTATATTAACCTGTTCCTCTCGAGTACATTATTACGTCTAATGGACCCTGCTTACCGATACCGATTTTCTTCTAATATTTTTTTACCGCGTGATTAGAGAGGCTACGGACTTATATAGAAAAGGTAAAATAATACACCTTTGATAAATCTATAATTGGCGCCACTCAAAGGTAAGGCACAATATATTTCTTCACACTCTACTATAAGGTGTGGTGTTAAATGTTTAAATAACTACCTGCATTGGGAAAACATACATACATTTTTGACAATATTTGTGAGGAGACTTGATAACACTAGAACTGTAAACTTCGGTGACGAAATTATTGAGCCACAACAGCCCAGGTATGATGAGAAACCGCCCTCACAAAATGTTTACCTGCCACTGTGTTGGAAGTGTGAATTAGTATATTGAATTATTAACACTTTCGATGTGTGTTACCTTCCTGTGACGAGTACAATCATCTGACGTTTGCCACAGTATGATTTTTGCTGGCAAATGAAAGTTCATTCAGGTAGTTAATTGGTTATAAAGGAATACATGTCGTCCATAACCAAGGTGAATTGTAATAAATTAAAGGAACATCAGCTGTCAACATGCACAACACACATATGCCGTCATGTGCTGCGTGGAGTCTTACCTGCACCTGGACAGCTAATAACTCGAGGAGGTAGGGTGGGAAATATCCTAGAATCGCACTTCATTATGAGGGTAATCTGTTGTCACTAAATGATAGAGCTGCTGAGTTCTTATATCAATGATACAAAACAGGTCGGTCCCTACTCAGGTCATACACAAACGTGCATCCCACTTTTCTCTCAAGGTTGGAGGTATTCAGTAGCTTTTATTTTACCCTCCGTTTTTCACCAGTTCTCTGGACACGAAGTTTGTCTCTCATTGTACGAACACAAGTAAGTAAATAGGTATACGTGGTGAGTTTCTGCGTGTCTGTGTATGTGCTGCTGGGCTCTAAACCCTTCGCTGGAATAGTGGTAACAAAGGTGGTGTGAGGGCCTGGAGGCAATGGTGGTGTTGAACTGAACAAGGTGGTGGTTGAAAAGGTAGAGTGGTGGTGCAGGCAGGGTAGTAGTGGTGGTGATGAACGCAGTGATAGTGGCGGAGTTGGAGGCACAGTAGTGAGTAGTGGTGTTGAAGGTGGTTGAGGCAGGGTTGGTTGGATGGTGGTCGTCGTAATGTAGGAGAAGTGTCGTGGCGGTGTCAGTAACTGCTTCCTACACGCACACCTACTCACTCATCACTCGCCAAACACACTTCTCTTTCAGTGTTTCTTCTTCCCTGAGATGTGGTGAAGGAGAGTGGGTTTGGCAGTCATGGGAAGTTTATACGAAAGGGGAACTGGAAGCGAGAGTATAGCGAGGGATGAAAAGATAGTGTTGAGATTGGAAGAGCGAGGAAAAGAGAAAGAGAGAGGGAAAAGAAATATGATGATGAGGACGAAGCGATAAGCGTAGTAAGGTAAAGAAATACTGGAATGGAAAGGGAGAGGAAGTAGGAAAAGTCAGGATACGTGAGTACAGAAGAATGAGAGGGGAAGGCGATGAGGAGGGTAGTGAGTAAAAGCACAAAGAGAGAGAGAGAGAGAGAGAGAGAGAGAGAGAGAGAGAGAGAGAGAGAGATCTGTTATACCTAGACTCAGGATGCTGTGTCAATATTGGCTGAGGAGGCGTGAGGGTGTAGGAAGGGAGGGGTCTGGTAGTGGGTGTACAATTGTGGTGGGATGAGGATGGTGTGTTGGAGATGAGGGTAGAGTGATGTGGGGAGTTAAGGGTTAGTCTAATAGAGAAATAATACTGCAGGAACATCAATAATAGTCACACTTATACTCTCTATCCATAAGAATAACCACCGCATGTCCGCTTTAACCAAAACTACAAGAACAACTAACTATAACCAAGGCGAAGCAGGAACAACCATTTCCACAACACAAAAGCAGGAACAACCACCACAAGCTATGCGACAATTAACAATCACATACTACTACAGAACAAACTCTCCAACTACATCAAAAGCCAGAACGACCACGACTACGAGACAACA